>KN885946.1:7070-37311 GCA_000934455.1 Apostichopus parvimensis | reverse complement strand
AAATTTATCAAGTGCACTAAGGACATCCAGCAAATGGGATAATAGGACATGATACTTTACAGGATATCCAGCAGATTGGACAAAAGGGATATGTTATTTGAGGCAGAATAGTCAACACTTTATTCTTAGCCATCAGATCTTAGGTGTAATTAACATGATTGTTCAACCCCACAGGCTTAAAAATCTATAAAAATTGGCTGAAAATATCCTCTGTCAGAAGTAACCAAGCCTAAAAGAGGTGGAAGTGAGAGGTGTTGAAAAAGTGGCTTTACAACATTCTGTTTAAGTGAACACTTTTGTCAAAAAGAACAAATGCATGAACCCCTGCTGGTTACCTGAGGGAGGGGGTGGGGTGGTGATGACTAATATGACACATTTTGGGAGATAGATGTTTGTACATTAGCTATGTGCTACTAAGTAATTCAATTATAATATCCATGTATTTCTCTTTTAATGAAAGTTGTATATGATTTATTATGATTTAGCACATATTGCATACTTAAGAGATCCTACATTTGTGGTAAAATTAAAAATACACAATGGCCTCCTACTGACTGTCTTACAGATAACTTGTCTCCATTTTGTTGTTTGTTTGTGTTTTGCTCTCTGTTTTCTTTCTTTTCTTACATTCGATAATGATTGAAAACTAGAGTAGGCCTAGTCAGAAACCTAGTTCTGATCACGTTTGCTATATGGCCTAGCCCTAGTTAGAGTGACATTGTGAAGATGATCGAAGGTCTGTGATACCAAGTGCAGTATTATGTGTGACCATTGGCTATGTTTTACACACTTATTACTGCTGTCACTAGTCTGCTAGTCACGTCGATGATCAGCTGTTCTTGAGCAAGGGTCCTTCGTTGGTACTGAATATGCATTACAATGCGTTCTCTCATTGGCTTGTTTAAATCACGAGGCACGACGTTAGAGCATACATGAATGAAATATGTATTCAGTGCAGTCAGTAAGGACAATTTCCATATTCCATATCATGCTTCAAAGCACTGGTATTGACAGTACAACAGTTACTAACCTTTTATCGGTTCATCATAACTGACACTATACGATTGCTCTCAACCGGGACATGACAGTACATATGAAGTTGTTCCAACTGGGTGTTCAGCTCATAAATTTCCTGATACTTTCGATCACTTATTTCTTAATAAATGCAACGTTCTTGGCATAGTTAGCATGGTGAATCCTAAACTTTCGTGGTTCGTCAGATCAGCAGCTTTGTGTATTCCTTTTTTCACCATAAATACAAATCGCTTTAATTTAACCCTGTGAAAATTTAATATATTACCCACGTTTGCCTGAATCGCTCATGTGATATGTGAAGTTACTGTCAGATGACCCTTCATACCTACTTTTGATATAAACCGGGCAACAAAACAACCCGTAAAGGCCTATTATGCTCTACTATATTACAGTAAAGTAATAGTTTTGATTTTGCACGAATATTTCCTAACAATATGAATAATAATTTATGCCGATATAACTGGAAGGTCTGATATGCTATCCGCACAACTGCGAAAATGAAGGTGTTCCTTTCTATTCTGAAGAGTTCGAACACCCAAATTGACCAAGCTTTGTCATCGACTGCTACTAGCTGCAACTTTCACTCAAAACAGACGTTTCCTGGCGTTCATCAGCAGATACATTGAACATTATGGGCCCAGAGGCAGTCTCTGAGGGGCCATCGTGATGGCATGTCCATTGAAAATGAGCACGAATCGCACAGGAATATGGGAAATTTCAAGCCCCTCATTAAGCTGGTTAGTATATCAGATGATGTCTTGAGAAGTCACTTGGAAACGTGCCGAAAAAGAGCCACATACATATCAAAGACAACACAGAATGATTTACTAGACTGTATATTGGAATACATTAACGAGAAAATTCTAGCGGAATTAAACGCACAAGAGGCTGGGGCATTCTATGGTCTCATCGTAGATGAAGTTACGGACGCATCCAATTGGGAGCAGCTTGGTGTGATTATCCGCTATAGTAAAGATTATGTACCAATCGAAAGAACTACTTGAGTTCCTCAAGTGTAAAAAAATGCGGGGAGAAAACATTGCTGATACTATTTTTGATTGTGTATCAACGAAATGCAATGCACAAAACCTACGATGGAGCCGGGAATATGGAATGAAAGCGAAAGGGCGCAGCTAAAATGTTTCAGGATGAGTCGAACAATAACAGGGCACCCTACGTAACTGTAGTTCGAATGAACTAAACCTTGCATTGTCACAAGCTTCGAAAGTAACTGAAATTTTTAAGATGGTTTGTTTGATGCAGTCTTTGGTGCCCGAAACGCCAGCGTAAACTTGAAAACGCTGTCACTAAAATGGCAGGCGAGGACTGCGGAAGGCTGAAGATGAAACCACTTTTTGAGAATAGATGGGTTGAAAGGTATACAGCCTTTGTCGATTTGAAGGATCTCTGCTGACTTTTACTCAAATGCCTCGCTTCAATTCAGGTAAACAGAAAACGAACATGGAATGCAAAGACGGAATGCAAAGACGGTGGCCGAAGCAGTGGGGTTACATACACAGCTGACATCTTTAACTTTCATAATATGTTTCGCCGTCTGCAGTTACATATATTGGTACACCAAGGGCTTGGCGTCTCAGCTGCCGGGGACGGCAGTGGTCATTATCCGTGCTTATGACTATGTTGGCCTTGTGAAAAACGAACGTGAAGACATCAGGGCAAATACGAAGAGGAATTTGAGAGATTGTTTAGGCAGTGCGAGGAGATGACCGTGGAGTCTGATAATGCCAAAAACTAATATCAGAGGAACCATATTCACCCATTCATTGACAGTCTCATCACTCAAATGTGTGATCGGTTTATGGGACGGTCACGTGACTCAATAAAGACTCTTTATCTCCTGTAGAAGCATCTCGATGAGGATCTCTCTAAGAGCCAGGACTTTCTACTGGAAATTGAGGGCCGTGCGCTGTCTAATTCAAACAAGAAGTGCGATTGTGGCGCGGGTTTTGGTCTACTGAAGAGGTTCACCCAAACACGATGCTGTTAACCTTGAAAACCTCACAAGTGACCAAGCTGTATCCGAATATAATGACAGTTCTGCTCATTTTATTTACATTTGCGCCTTCAAGCGCGAGTGTTGAACTAGCCAACTCCATCTTGAAGTTCATCAAATGTCATCATCGGTCAACCATGGGTGAAGATCGAAGGAACGCACTCCTACTTATGTACATCCATAGGGATACGCGTCTAGACTATGGTTAATTCATTGACATATTTGCCACATGCGGACGGATTTTGCTCATACGATCTGAATATCTGGATGATCTGAGTATTTGATGCATGACGTATCTGTTGTTTAAACTCAGGGCTATCATTAACTATAATTGAATACTTTCTGATAATCTGCTACAAAAAAAGTACAAAAATTAGTAGTCGATGCCCTAATATTATGTTCGGTATCTTTTGTGTATTTAATTCACATCTTAACCTTATCCTATCATTCTGTTTTAAGATTAAAGGTTATCTTCGTTGCGAACTATCCACAAACGACGCCATTGTATAGACCATTGTAATAAACATGGTGCATTGGAACAACAGGGTGAAGTCAACAAACGTGTAGCCCTGGCTATAAGTATCATCGACATTGCCCAAGTACTCAAATATTTACTTTCCATATTGGGTTCTTGGATGCGAAATGGAAGCGTATGCATATGCGTAAGCCGCGCGCAATATGATTTTGATTGATGATATTTGTCAGCCTACATTTAATTTTTTTTCTTCAAATTTCTCCTTATATATATATTTTTTCATGAAGTATGTGGAGGCCCCTTGTTGTGGAGGCCCGTGGGCAGCTGCCCACGTTGCCCATTGGTAAATCCGGCCCTGCTGAGCACAAATAATGATCTTTGAACACAAATACAGTTTCAGATAAACATTTTCTTCAAACAACATCATAGTGGTAGGCTCTTCTCGACACAATCACCATAAGGGCACATGGGTAACAATATATAAGGGGATAACATACCTTAGTATTCGTGTGATTTGGTACTCTGATTCTGGCTGAGGTTTGGAACTATACATTTATGTTTTTATTTGAAAGATTTGACAATCTATACGAAGAAAATTAAATCCGTCCACAAGTCCAAAGATGAAACAAAACAAAAAGTAGAACAGGAACATGGCTAGACATGACACACTCACAGGGAATGTTTTTATCGGATGACTCCCTAATACCATGATAGTCATTCAACTAAATTCTTGCTAATATAAGTAAGACATGTTATTTAATGATGTAATTATCATTACAATTGTCAAACTGTGGTGATGTAAACCATTATTTTAGAATCCCAATCTTCTCAAAGGGAGCATTTCGGGTTCCAACTCGGGATCCAAATCAAGCCAAATATAAGTATACTCATATCATGCGATTAGCATACGCCCAGTCACGTAGACAATCCTTTTCATCCAGTTCCGTGGAACTCAAAACCTCTTTGAATATGTTTTTCATACATCACTATAACATAGAAAATGTAGTAAAAAGTAGTCCATATTGTGATTTCTATATATATCTATAGGTATTTGAACACGCTGTAACCAAAATTCGATATATATATATATATATATCCGAAATTGTTTTAGTCTGTGATTTAATATGAATGGAAGTTAAGGCTGACTCAGAGAAGAACGAAGCTCATACAGGAAGCTCAGCATCTTTCGCCTGCATGTGCACTGACACATACGATGAACTGATTTTTCATCCACTCTATTTACTCCCGTCTGAACCCCCAACCTCACTTCCCTCCCATACTTATCCAAAGTATCCAATATACTCTGATGTGAAACACTTCATCTTCTTACTTTGTCAGGTTCCCATTATTTAATAATAAGGGAAAATCGTTCAGAATTTCCAACATTTTGCTTTTATGCAAGACTATAGTACCGTTGACCACACTAGTCGGTCGCAACTTCATGAAAGCTGCTACAATGTTATTCGCCTTTTACAGACTATTATTGGACTTGTTAGAGGGACAAATAATAGTGGCCCACTTATTCACTGGCAATTAGATTGATGGAGAGGGAGGAGGGATATCTCAGTTTATGTTATTATATCGATGATAAGTAGACTTTACAGGCAGATCACCTATATTGACTTTACGCCACCCCTCCCCCTCCCCCTTCTTTTCTTCCTCTTTTCGAGAATGAAATTCGATGTATTTATTAAAGTGCATCATGACATTCAAGATAGTATTCAATAAGGTTCAGTAAAACAAAAAGGAAAATCTCACTACACTGCTTTAGATTCAATATTGACTTAAAAATCACGCGATATGGTTTATATCTAAGAGGTCAAGGGTAAGTGGGCGTAATCTATTGTTTAATTCAGTTGCTAGATACCAGCTCAATCCTGTCCTCCTCTCTTACTTAAGCAGTTAACCCTCCATTACCTCTTTCGTGCTCCACACTTCAGCGTTTATTATCTAATATTCAGTTGAGAATTTGTTTCCTCCTCTGATCAAAGTCATAGCATTTCGTTGTCTTTTAAATTATCTCAAAGGGTCCTCTGACCTGCCAGCGACTCAGCATATAAAACGTATCGATTTATATCAAGAACAAGGTTATATTCAAGACCTTTCGAAGGTTATTAGCTGTCTTACACAGACGTCTGTCATTGTAAGTAAAATAAAATATTTATGAATTTTTATTAACAGCACTCTAGTGTACGGAAGTATAGCTAATTTGTACAACATGCCTGTACGAGACATTTTGCATACAAATTATATATATTAACTTTTGAATTTCTCATTTTCGAAATTTCAACTATTTTCTCACGATTTCGTCGTTTCTTTCGCAATCCAGCTCGAAATAAATAGAAATTTCACGTTAATTTCCCGATTAATCGTATAGTATCGTATCTTAATCGTATAGTATTTAGTCCAGGGAATCTTTCCCTCAAATAAAGGAGTTTACCCGTGATCAACCTCGCAAGAGGTCCTACGGGGGATAATATAATACTTTTGTAGAATAGACACTTTTTTTTCTTTTCTTTTTTTCTAGGGAAAGTTGTCTATTATTCAATCAGGGAGGTGCTGAGAAGTGAAGTATTGTTCAATTAACATTGTAAAGAAGCCATAAATAAACAGGAGGTCGGAACTGAAGAGCCAATTAGGTAGGGATTACTAAGGGGGAGGAATTTCTAAGTAGGTGGGAATTTATTATTTGGGTCGGAAGTGGTTGCTACTTAGTTGGAGCTTTTGAATTGTACTTAGTGTATAAGTACACCTGGAATTTGGAGGCTAGACCCACTTAGGAAATGGATTTCCTATTTTCTATAGGGACGGGGCTTTAAGTAAATATCTTTCCCGACGACCAAAATCAGCATTTCACACGGTTGCTCATTGAACATCAAAACATCCAAGAAAGTCTTCTTTCCCTTACGAGGATCTCTGTATTTATTGCAATATAATAAGTTCTTAAGTTAATAAGTTTTTTTTCTATAAAGTCATATGCTTCCTTAAGATTTTCTAATTTTATCCACAGATCAGGACTCCCGCTGTATTAAGATCATTCTAGCCGAACTAAATAAACACATATCGAAATGGCTACCAAAGAAACTTCGTAAGATTTACTACGTTTTTCTTTGATTATAACAGAAACTAATATGTTTATACTAGGCATTCATACATGGCAGTATAAGAAATGAAAATATTGATTATGTGTTTACTTTACATGCACCTATATACATGCTATGTTGTATACTGGAAATCTTTCATAAGCCGGGCTGCTTGTTCCCAGATAACTCCTGAAATGGGGAAACGGTTCTGCGTCTAAGGAGAGGGGTGGTCGAAACTCCTTGGGGTAGTAGGATATCTCAAATCGCGGATAAAATGGATCATCTATGCATTCTGTGCCACTAATTTAATTATTTTCAACGATAAATGACCTTTTGATTGATAAGTCAAATTGACCGATCAACAAAATGACATCTCTTGATTACACTTTAACTAAATGTCTCAACAAAAGGACACTTTTAAATAACACAAACTGATAAAGATCGATACTTGTCAATAATTGGCACTTATAATCTATGAAACGAGGCGCTTCCTAACGTTTTTGTTACAAAACAGTAGGAACGTGTCCCCTTGGATTTCTCGCATCGGGTCAATCGTGCCAGGATATAACACAAATGGCTTATGTCAAAGCTTAGCCAGCTGGTAGACCTAAAGGATGACTTGAGTTACAAAATTAAAGTTGATATGTTGTAGACCATCAAAATGTCCGGCTACTAGCCTATGTTGGATGTCTATAACAGTTTTACATTTTAAAGAAATTACCCTTTATACAAATGAGGTTCATCCCTTTAAAGTGACTAATCCGTGTTTAGTCTTATACAAAGGACGGTGGGTCAGTTTCTCAGGTACAACACAAAAGTCATTGTGAAGACTGTTATAGCCCCAAATGCCATGTTAAGATGCATTGCAAATATATCACGTGCTTTTTGGCTGTTATGGAGATAACAGAACATGTTTTGGTGGAGTTATTAACATTTTAAAACAATGGACTAACATTAAGATTTAGCATTGCACTGAGGAGCCGACGTCATCGATCTATGGATCCTTAAGTGGGCATTCCAGAGTTTTAGCATATTTTGAAGTTAAATATCTTGGAAAAATATGTAAATATATATAGAGACATTATTACTAGCAGTCAAATCGGTCCTTTGTAGCACTTCTTAATCCGCTTACCATGTATACATTAATTGCTGCGGACATGTATTTTCTTCACGTTAATGCGCGAGGGGGTTCTTCTTTGCAGTGGCGTAGCCAGGATGTTTCAGTGGGGGGGGGGGTGCTGGGGGCTTGACCATTTCCTGGGAGGGCGTCTTGTTACTATCTAAGCGAGAGCGTACCAGAAATTTTTAGCTTAAAAGGCCTCCTATGTCGTTGGAAATGACCCTTCCCATGCTTTGTAAGCTGCTCTAAAGTTTTCTCAACATCCTTTATTTTGAGATCCCATGTCTTGATATGGTCATCAAATAGTTTAGTGAAATAGAAGAAAAAAAACAGTCTGGTAAGTTACTTTGAAATATCATGCCATATCATTTGTGAGTTTCACACCGGCATTGACATTTTTCGACACATCTGCAAATTGCGCGTGGAAAATAAGGAAATATTGACTGGGCGTTAATGCATCCCCAGCTTGAACCATGTGTTACAAACAATAATTACTGATCGATTCCATGTCATTTATCTTGAGCAAATGAAAATATTTATTGTACAAATAGTATGCCCCCACCCCACTCCCATATTTACCACTCCCAATAGAACTCCCATATAACAGCTTCTTTAGGGCATACAGTAACTAGGAAAGTGGGGTTGGTCAGCAGTCTGAACCGTATTCGTCGATGGAGACATACCCAGCTCATATATGAGCACTATTTGGGACGAGTAGTCAAGTTATTGCTGGTGCGTCAGTCCGTGATCACATCCTCCTCGATCGAATGCCCCAAACTGGGAGTGTGATGAAGAAGAAGAAGAAGAAGGCACCTATGCGCTATGTCACGTCAGGTTTTTCAGCAACTATAGCCTACTGCCGGTCCGCGGTCTAAGGGTCGTTCATGAGTGGTCATCATGGAGATTCGAGACCATTCAGACCAATGATATATTTTTCGCACATGTAATATTTTTCTCGACACATAAAATCCCAGTGGGAGGGCGACTGGGGGCGACAAGCTATCATGGGGGGCTGTCACGACACCCCCGCCCCCCCCCCATGTCTACGCCACTGCTTCTTTGTAAGTCTATTGTAAGTCAAGGACCTATAGGCCATTATCTTAATTATTAGGCCTTTGAACGTGTCATTTCTTATATCTTAGAGATTATAATTTACCATTTGCCTATGTGGTTCATGACTTTGTAACTGCATGCATAAATCAATACTGCCGCATTTTTTTGGAACAATTCAGTACCGTTTGTAAGATCGACCTAGGCTATATCTACTCCGCAGTTTGAGCGCTGTTCATCAACATTCCTTCGATCAACCAGATTGCAAAATGCATTGAGGTTTCGATGACTTCAATGCACTAGACTTCTGCTTGTTAGTATGACCTGAACTAGCTGTTACAATAACACTATGGCATGATAACAGGTTAGTCTACTGTACGTGGCTATACACACTTCCCTCAAAAACAATAGGGGTCTTGTACTCAATGTTATGAATCCACACACCAAGTATTATAGGTATCCACGATTTCCATCGTTACATATCATGTAAAAGGTTTTTCAAAGTTTGACCTCTGGTGACCTATAGGAGATTTGACCTCACAAGCAATAGGATTTTTGTACTCAATATGGCAAATCCATATACCATGTATGAAAGTAGCCATGATTTCTACCATGAGAAATCATGTTGTGAAGGTTTTCAGGCCTCGACAAATATTTTGGAAAGTACTCGCTATTTGGCGACCGTGACTAAAACTCTACTCGCCAAATTCCACTCACCACTAGGCCTATGATTGTTGGTCAAGTCTCCAAAGTACAGATCTGCAACATCAATACTTTCTATGAACAAAATTTAGGCAGTTAGGCAGATGCATGGTGCTACGTAATTGCGCATTAGAAAGTCATGTTTCCTTGCAGTATGAAATTAAAGCTTTCTCCACCAAAAGTAAGTGTTGAACAAAGTAAAACATGACGCAGAATCATAAATAAGCAGCTTGGCTACTGTAGTGTCTCAAACAATTAAAAATACAACATCTGTAAAAATACCTACGAAGATAGCTTGACTCCTGTTACAGTAGGGCTCCTCTACTTTACTAAGCAGATACTATACAAAAACTAGGTGTCCGGGAGTCCTAAGCATATACAGTACCTCACTGCTACTTTGAACCGCTGCTTAATTAGAGCGGCGACTTCGTACAATTTCCCAATTAATTATCTGTCTTTCAGCTGCATATTGATGCACAAAAAATATCGCTATTACTCCATTTCACTGCCTAAATCAAAGCGATCTTTTACGCAATGATAATCTGAGGTTGTAAGAGCATCTCTCTTCCAAAATTCCGAGCAGTAACAACAGCAACTTGTCTCAAAACTCCTCAATTGTTCTATACTTTGCGAATTATATATATTATACTTTGCGACCCTGTCAATGGTAGTTTCACAAGTTATTGCCAAAAAACATATTTTAACTCATAGTTGACCTTTGGTGACCTTGGATCACATCACGATTATTTTAGAAAACGTGCCCCTACTTCATTCACAACTTGTCCCAATATATCAGCCATGTCAGTCTTCGTGACTTGAAGTTGTTGCAAAACTTAGCATAATTTTGCAGTTTTTTGCACATAAGCAACCTTGAATGACCTTGGATGACCTAATAATTTTTATCAAGAATGTTCCCCTTGATGATGTGCACTCTGTCCTAAAATTGTTATTTGCTCCCAATGTACACACACACAATGTTATTGCTAAAAAGGTATCAAAACCAACCTTTGGCCCCTCATACCTTGAGAACCTGGTGTCCGATTGAAGCGGGAATCGGTTTCCTCTGTATAGCACACAGAGCTCTATTTTATACCAAAATATTGACAAAATTTTTTTCTTTGCCCCGTATCCCCCAAAATGAGCATATTTTTCAAGATTTGACCTTTTGACCTCATAGTAGCATGTAGTTTGACACACTGATTCAAAAATGCAACATGACAAGTCTGTAAGACCATCCTAACCACATGAAAGTTTATTAAAACCAAACCTTGACCTCTGATAACTTCGCACACGAAGGTCAACCTGAGGTCAAAGGTCACCTAGATGCGGGTCCACTACTGGATTACAATAGTGTAACTCCCAACGTTGACGGACATTTTGTTCTCAAGTTATTGCAAAAATACTAGTGTTTGACCCCTGATTGACCTTGGATCACATGACCGTTATGTTTGGAAACGATCCCCTACCCCATTCACAACTAATCCCAAAACATCGACCATGTCGGACCCTGTCAATGGGAGTTATTGCTTATTTTAATATTTTGGTTTTTAGCCTCTAACTGACCTTTAGTGACCTTCACATGCACCAAAAACAATAGGGTTCATCTACTCATTGTGGTATTTATATACACCAAGTATTAGATTGGTCCAAAGTTCCCTTCTTGAGATATCATGTTTACAAGCGAGGCGTCACACACACACACATACACACACACACACACTCTCCGCCTGCATGAATGCATAGGTTACGATTACCATCGCAACCAAAAATCACTCTAAATTCTTCTTTTCCACGAATACAACCTTCCAACCGTGTCCTAATTTTTCATTATTTGCCTTCCACACACAGAGTGCATACAATTGCAACGATACCAAGATTCACAGTACAGGATGGTTACTATGTGTGGTCCGTGGACGTGCTAGATACTGGCCAATATCTCTGGATATAGCAATAAGAAAAAGAACTCTTTTATCGATCTGTTTATGTTTCAATAATTTGATCCTGATTCTCATGAAAAACCGTCATTATTGATGTCAGAGCCATATTTTTCTAGGGAATTTACCGAGTTTGGTTCATTATGGCAGTCTGTTTCTTTACTGGATGATCATCTGTTTTTAACGAGTTATAAGGATACGATATCATTGTACGATAGTAGTAATGGCGGTCTGGTCAAGCAAAGGAAGTTTAAGGGTGTAGCCACGTGTATGAAAACCAGAGATGAACTAGTATATGTCGGTTTACATGATTCCAATGAGGTGATTGTCTTAGAATTGAGAGAATTGAAAATAATGAAGACAATCACCTTAAAAGGGAAAGAAGGAGAATTTCCCAGTGATATAACAGTTAGTAATAATAAACTGTTTATCTGTACAGGCCGGCATTGGAAAGCTTTAATGTATAATAGTGAGGGAGAAATAGAACAGGAATATACAAACACACAGTACAGAGATGCACTGAGTGTAACAGTTAGTGAAGAGAAAGGATTATTATTTATATTATGGGCTGCTGGTGATATGATTAGTCAAGTTGTTGTTTACTTTCTATCTGGGGGTCATTCTTCCATCTCTGGGGGTCATTCTTCCATCTCTGAGGGTCATTTATCCACCTCTGGGGGTCATATATTGGCTTGTATTAAAGTTCCTGATTATTCCACGAGAATCAGGATCAATAATAACATAAACAGATTGTTTGTAGTTACTGGAACAACTGGAGATGTATATGAATATCACATAGTAAGTACTAATACAGGATATATAGACCTTTGGCAAAAATTAGGACTATTATCACTTTTATTAAAGCAATCCTTTGATTGAAGCTAAAAAAATTGGGTTTCATTCTATGCGAACAAGTGACAAGAACACACTCTTACATGTTTGAGATCTACATTGCAAAATTTTTAAAAAAAATAAGGAAATGTTTTGCCTTGGGATTGCTGAATCTAAAAGTAAAATTGGTTGTCCTTTATTCTCAGTCTTGATTGCTTCAAATATAAACAAAATTGTTACTGGTAAATGTAAAATTTCATTAAAAACACAACTATAACTTGTTTAGTAAGAAAGAGATCAAAATAGTGGAAAAGTAAGTGCAAAATTTTATCTCATTTATACATGTCATTTTAAACATGTCATCAGGCTACACCTATATACTAGTAAATTATTTCTAACGGGCTTAAGTAACCCAGTCAGTTGGTAAAAATAGCATTATTATAAGTTAACTGCACATAGCTTTAATAATTAAATGTTCACATGAATTCTGTGTCATAAAGCGGTGTATAGCTCATAGTGCAGTAGCTGCATATACCATTTAGTGTAACACCAATCTGAAAAAGTCTCGACAGTGCAAATGGACTTTGATAATTTAGGCATTGAGCTGCAGCATATGTAGTTTAGATGTGCAACTTACAAGCATTTAACTATACTTTCCCATCCTATAGTGCTTCTATGTTAGTTGTAGGGTTAAATAAATGAATCTTCCGTATGTAAAATACTGTGTAAATACAACACTGCATCAAGGTTTGACATAGTAAATAATATATTAACTCATGTAAAGAAACCCTGTTAAGAATTAAAGAAAACGTAATAGGGAAGAACGGGGTTAGGAGAGGGTTATTTGTGTGTTTTAAGGTTACTGATCACAAACATTTCCCCGAATAGAAGACACGTTAAGTAGTTCTACGTCCATGATCACATTCCCACACAATTTAGTGTTAATTGGCTAACTTTAGAGAATAATGTTTAGCCCATGAACTATCATTTTAAGTAAATATACAACAATCTGACTGATGCAGCTTCATGTATAGAAGCATGCAACCGTACATTTTAGAAATCCATCCATCAAATTGTCAGATTTTCATACAAGTTTATTCTGAAATAAGATATAATGTTGTACTTAAAGGACCTCAGGTAAACCACAGTCATAGATCCACACTTTCATCATATTTAAGTATATCCCTTCCTTTGAATGTGTTGCTGAACCTCAAAGTTCTACATCTATTTTGTTTTATAGTCTGCTACCACCAGTATATTAATTTGATTTTCTTTTTGTTGTCTTTCTGTTATAGAGTGACATCGTTACATTTGATAACCTCCTGATGCGCTTAGAGTTAATGATTGAGAAACATGACTGTAAGAAGCTACTTAACTACTTTGAAGTTCCACCTAAGAAATCAAAGGACATTATTAAGAGTGATGCACCCTTTTCTTCTCTTGCACACCATCTCAGAGAGACAGGGAAGGTTTCTGTTGATGACATCAGCCATTTAATGGCAGCATGCTCTGACAAAGGACTGAGTAAATTGGTGACAGTATTGATTGTCTACCAACAAGGTATGTTTATATCAGAGAGCTTAACAAAGTTACATATGTTATAAATCATAAAACATGCCATTGCCCACACAAAGAATAGATAAGGTTTGAGGAAATAATCATTGTAGTAAATAAATTAACCTATGGTTGATAGCATAAGGACCCTCCATCAATACCCTTTGATAAAAATCATGTGATAAATGATATGGCAATAAATTCAATAACCGCAGCGACCTGTAAAGTACTTCAAACCCAGAAAAAGAATACAATTTGAATTTTCAGAAGTGTTATTATTCCACAATACATAGTTCATGAAATGTCAAGGTCTTACATTACTGTCAAATCTGTGCATAAGTCTGTAACTTATGGAATGTACCCAAAAGTTTGATTTGGAATATATGTTCAGACAAGATTGGTAAAATTTTGGATTTTCCTTTCCTTTTGAAATTTTTAACTTAGACTCCTTGATATAGTGGAGGATCATTGAAGAGTATCGACTTTGTTCAATTGCTCAGAAGCAGGGCCAAAATAAACACCAAGGAAAGTGAAAGATTTGCATGGTCACCTCAAATAACATGATAACGCTGGGTGGTAGACAATCTCTAACCATGTTTTTATCTTATATGGTTGTTTCAGTTAGACAAAAAGTATTCAAGGATCAACTAAAGGCCTTCGAAAACAGAAGTCAGGAACTCTCACACAAACTGACCGAATCAGAAGATGAAAAACAACATCTGACTGGAAGACTAAATACAACAGAGGAGGAAAGACAACAATTGAAAGATACACTGAAGGCAACAGAGGAAGAAAGACAGCAGCTGACTGGAAGACTAAATACAACAGAAGAGGAAAGAAAACAATTTAAAGCCGAATTGAAGGCAACAGAAGAGGAAAGACGACAGTTGAAAGATACATTAAAGACAACAAGAGGAGGAAAGACAACAATTGAAAGATACATTGAAGGCAATAGAGGAAGAAAGACAACAGCTGACTGGAATAGTAAAGACAACAGAAGAGGAAAGACAGCAATTCAAAGATGCATTGAAGGCAACAGAGGAAGAAAGACAGCAGCTGACTGGAAGACTAAATACAACAGAGAAGGAAAGACAACAATTTAAAGCCGAATTGAAGGCAACAGAAGAGGAAAGACGACAGTTGAAAGATACATTAAAAACAAGAGAGGAAGAAAGACAACAATTGAAAGATACATTGAAGGCAACAGAGGAGGAAAGACAACAGCTGAAAGGAAGATTAAAGACAACAGAAGAGGAAAGACAACACTTCTTAGATGAACTGAAGACATTGAAATATGAGAAGAAAGAATTACTTCAGCAGCAGAAAGAGGTTAGACTTCACATAGCATGTGATTATAGATAACCGATGACCAAGTTTCCTGACTTGGGTCATGAGAAATTTAGTAACTTTGAACAAGAATACCCTTCTGCTTGATGTAGTAGTGTAGAGTTAATTTGTAATTTACCATTTGCAAAAACAACATATATCTTCAGAAATTACGGAATGTTTATGATGTCCAACAGCAGTGGTCCAATGATGAACATATTAACAACTCTCTCTCAAGAATTGTATACAAGCATGATTTTAGTTAACATAATTTGCATTTCTCTTTTCGCACATAGAAAAATATATTTAATCCCTTTATCTCAGTGCATCTTGCATCTCAATGCATCTTGGAATGCTTTGTTGAAGTAGAAGTTCTCTATGAAACTAAAGTTCCACCTCGTTGTTCTAATTATTTAGTTACAAGTGGCAGTTTAAGTTAACTAGCACAATTAAACAGAAATTCGTCATGCACGATGACACAATATGTGGTAGGTTAAAAGCATATATGACTTATTGACCATCAAAACATACAAATTAATCAAACTAATTGATACAACTAAACGTCTGTATTTCAATGTGATAGATTTACATTCCTTCTTCTAGAAAAGTAGCTCCACTATTCCTGGCAATTCCTTTTGAAGGCAATTAGGTCACAGATCTCAGCACTAATTTATTGTCAACATGTGATTTCTTTGAGCCATGTTGTAATTTTGCAATATTCACACCCTCACGTAAAGATCAAACGCTTATCAGTTCAGCCTCCCTGAAAATAAATGTGGAGGAGTATCAATTTGGAGAATATGTTCCCTTCAGACATGGGCTACTCAAATGCTAGTACAAATTTTATATGTGGCAAGTAACCACTGGTAGGCACATCCTTCTGTCTCATTCACTGTGTTGTTTACATGACAGAAGCTGGAAGAAGCTAAATCAAGTCTGAGAACTACAAAAGATGAACTTTCGAAGTCACAACTGGAATATGCCAAAGAATCCATGGCTTTACAAGAGGTCTTGAAGCAGACTATGGAAGCCTTAAATCAGCAAGGATTAGTAAGTACGATTACATTTATTTAGTAAGTCAAATATGAATATTGAACAGTGTGTATCTGTAGCCAGTATACCATCAGTAGCAAAAGAAGTGTGTGTTTATGGAATTAGGTAAATATTGTAACTAGACCATTAATGTGTAGAATTTATGATCAAATATTCCACTGTTGAAGGTATTACAAGGTGACAACATAATATAGAGCTTTACAGACATAGTTCAATTAGTTAATCGAAAATGTTCTAAAGTCATGGTACATTTGACTACAAATAGTGTGAAGTGAGTACTGAGTACATTCACCTATGCTAAAATCAGTTGCTTTTATCAGCTTAAGACCCAATTGGTGTAACTTGACAGGTGACAGAAAGGAAAACTGAGATTCTTATTTTAATGTGTCAGTACACCTAATAAGATATCTTTCCTATGTTGTTAATTTGCAGGCTTCATCTGCTTCTGTTACGGAGGTAGAAACCCTAGTTGAAGAGAGTGAAACTCTAGACATATCACAACAATCAACTTTGGCAGGTAGGATCACAATAGAAATGTAAAAGCTGCTGCTTGTTGTAAATTTCCTGGCAGTATAATGTTACCTAATATCAGTCTGTTCGTCCTTCAATAGTCATATTTGCAGATCGTCAAAGCTATCAGTGTATATGTAGAAAGAGAAGGGGGTGTGGGGGCTGGGCCTGGGGAGTTGAGTTGATTTAATTGGTGTAGATTCATTGTCAAACTGTCAATCATGTTGATCTTTTGAAAGTCAAGTGAGCTGTGCACATGTGTAAATAAATCAAAGGGTATCATGGAAAAAACTAATTAAATTAATTTGTGACATTAAATGTTAAATGCAGACTTGATATGAGCGGGGATCATTGTACAAGAAGCATAGTCTTCCTTGTTAATCTTTTCCTGGTTTTGGTGTATCTTCTTTCTGACCTGAGACCATTGAAGCAATACAATGGTACTAATTTACTGCTAAAATTTCTCCTTACTCTTTTGCGTATTGTTGAGTGTTTATGAAGATGGCAACAGAATAATTGTATGTAAAGTGTCAAACTGCACCTGGGTTTAATCATCAAACTGCTATGAAACTTTAAATACTCCTCTGGTAGTCATGTGATCACTATCTAATTCAAACACAATAACACATTTTGTATATCTGAATCAAATTTATAGCAATTTAAGTAAGGTCACTTGGGAGTCAATCATAGACACATTTAAAGAGAAGGCTAGACTGCTTCAATATGTCAATTAGGAGATGTGTAAAAGTTAACAATACCAACCATTGAAGTTCATGTGATGTATTCCATGGTAGTGCTTGGCTTCTGTCTTACTCCTTGTATTTATGTATCGCCTGCTAGATAGATAGATAGATAGATAGATAGACAGATAGACAGATAGACAGACAGACAGACAGACAGACAGACAGACAGACAGACAGACAGACAGATAGATAGATATTATATATATAGATATTATATATATCTATATATATATATAACGTAATGAGTTGGAAAATCCAGAACAGTGGAAAAACTTCCAGCCTCCACCGGGAGTCGAACCCGGGCCTCCCGCTTTATATGCGAACACCCTAACCACTAGGCTATGAACTCTGATTGTATGTCCAGAGGTTCAGAACCGGTAAGGTAGGTCGTAATTCCAATGTAGGCGTGTGTCACCTGCATCCAACAATACTAGTTTGTATAATAATATATTGTAGCAAGAAAAAGCCCTACCTTATACCTCTTTAATGTTTTAGTGACTCTTTTTTGCCTTTACTGGAGATCAAACATGTTGCTAACCAGTTTAAAATCATATATATATATACACATCAACACCTCCAGTGTCTGTTATGTGAGTATTGTAGCAAGAAAAAGCCCTACCATATACCTCTTTAATGTTTCTACTTTAGGGAGATCACGCCCTCCTAATATCTGATGAGTATAATTATGATTTCGAAATCATTTGGTGTTAAATATCATCCAAAGGTTGTTGCTTTTTTGTAAAAGGTAAATGGTGCTATGGTAACACTGATGCTTGTTGTGTAGATGAGCAGTTATATCAACGGTATATTGAAAAGGAATTATATTTATTCATATTCCACATAAATTATATCTTCTCCTGATATTGATTTTGAAGATATGTATTTTGTTGTTATATATTAATGTGATACAAAGCTATTTTGATAAATAGGAAATGTGATCTCATCCATTATTAAATGATCAGTTTTATCAGTTTGCCTTCTTGTGTTGGGTTTGATCTTTAACTATATTTATTCTTACTTTTATTTACATTTCAGCTGATTATGGCAGATTAATGGTAAATGTTGCCGATGATCTTACTCTAGACAGCACTCTGAAATTAGCAACTCTGTTTGGTCTACCGCCGGCAGAAACTGATATGTTACGCAGGGTTTCTCTGATAGAGACACCAGGAATCACTCTGATTAACTTCATGAAGACACGAAACATCATCAATATGTACGATGTCACTAACCTACAAAAGGGTTTGGTTCATATTCAGCTCAACCAAACAAATGACTATCTCTTAGCTCCATATCAGTCTAAAGTTGACCCCTTTCAGTTTGAAGAAAACCAAGCACCAGAACTGCTTGACTGGCCTGGTAAGAATGAATAAAATGATGTAATCAGAATACATCAAACCAAAGTAGTGCAGTACAATAAAAACGCTAGGAATGTTTGTGAGTCAGGGGGTGATATTCAGTTTTGGCGCAATTTGTTAAATAAAACTATTACTTATCACCGTGCGTGTATGGTGAAAGTAGTTACAAGTGGATCTTTTGACCAACTATTTATTGCCATTGGTTCATTTCTTTATAGTAAAAGATTGAAAATAGAAAAAAACACTAATAATTAGGTCGCTAGGATTAGCCAACATTTGAGGATCCATTTAATCCATCTCGTTACTCCCAGACACGATGCTGGATTCTTTTGATACTCCTGTTATCTGCTGCCACTCTTCAAATTATCTAACAACATAAAGGTTATGCTACATATCTATTACATTTTGTATTATGATTCCTTCAATAATACCTCTTTCATCAATCCATCGCAAGGCCTTTTGTATTGATGAAGAACTTTAACTTATTAGCATCTAATAATTTAATTTATCCAGTATCACATCTCAAAATGCTATGCAATATGGGCAAATTGCTATGCAATTGGAAAGATACATATTTTTAATGCGCAGGAAACATAGTACTTATAGCAGACTTATAGGAAACTGTAATCAATTTTTGAGCTCTAAATTATTCTCTGATTATTGATGAATGTGGCTCAGTATGGCAGATTTGGCTTTTAGACATCAAAGCTTCATTTAATGGTGCTTGTGTTTCCATTGCTCTATTTTTAATAGCAAACATCAAATCTGTCCATGATGATGAATCAACTCTATCACAAGGTTCTGATGAAAGAGGGGAATATCATGACCATAGTAAGGAGAGTTTGATGGATAGAACAGAGAGAGAAGAACTACCAAAACAAAGAAAAGATTCACAAATACTTGAAATGAGGCACCATCATTCATACATTGAACACATGATAAAGTGTGAAGGTGGAACTATTAGCATCATGGGGGTACATCTGACTATTCCTGAAGACGCTGTATCCTTCGATCATGTAATTGCTGTTAAAGTGATCTATGATCCTGACATGCACCTCCCTGGAAATGCTCGTAGAGGCAGAATGACACCCCTGATAAAGCTCGAGCCAGAAGGACTTGCCCTCAAGAAGCCAGCCCAGCTGACTATTCCTCACTCGGCTATTATCCCTGAGCCAGATAGACATGGTGTTATGATCTTCACTGGTCTGAAAGATGAAGAACATTTACAAGAAGTTAATGACGGTGACCAATACACTATTTTAATGCTATTGATGAATGTACCAGGAGAAGTACGATGAGTTATATGCTGGGAGTCATTACTGCTAAATATATCTAACTTAATAATCAGCTCTTGATATTTACTGTATTGAAAGTCTCAGTACGTGTTTGCCAAATTTAAAACTTCGACCTTTCCAGCTTACTGCACTAAAGTCTCAGTGAATATGACACCATTTTATGCAATTTCCATATCAATATTCATTATTTTTATTGAGTTATCTGTCGTTAAACATTTTGAGTTGAATAAAATTCGCCAGATATCTTAACGAGTCCATAGATTTTACAAGCTTCATTCAAAATTTGCAAGCCCCGCCCAACGGATCATGCGCCGATCAAATCTTTCTTATTTCTTTACGACCGTAAGGCCTAGGACTACTTTCAATTTTGTGGCTAGCTTGTGTTAGGTCCCTTCTCTTGAATAGCATGTTTCTTTCGATGTAGCTTGCAAAATTGTGTCAGATCCTTCCACTGCAATGAATTAACATGTGTTTTCAGACCTTTCCTCCGTGGAATTGGGTAAAGAAAAAGTTGACAATACAAGTATATATAGGTTATATTTGTGTAATGAACATGCTGATGTGGGTGGTCGCAGTGATTTTACGGTACATCCTTCGCGCCATAAGGGGCAACAGAAATTTTTTTTTTCTTTCGATTGCGACAGCTTTTCTCCATTAAACCCACCTGGTCAGAGTGCACTTAATATTAAAGAATATTAAAAACGTTGAATCTGCTTCGGAAGTTTGTTTTCCGAAGTTCATCGGCAAATACGTATTGAGACTTAAAAATAACCAAGTAATATATTTTGTATAATATTACTTACTATAGGTGAAATAACTTGGACCGAAAGGAAATCTATTGATTGGAAGCTACACCAGGAGGAGATCAGTCTTCATATTAACATCCTGAGCTACGTCTTTGTTAATTTAGTCAGCCAAGAAACAAAACAGAAGCATATATTCCGTATTGTTCCATTTATCGATGGGATACTTGATACCAAAGATGATGTCTTAATAACTGTTTGTTTCTGTAAGGACAGTGATGAAGAGTACAAGGTGAGGATAATCTCCTGTTACCATGGTGATATCTGTAGTAGCTTAGACGTCAGTTCTGTTTCTTTTTGTGATTTGTAAGTCAGATACTGGCAATGTAACTTTCTTTCATGATCTATACATTGACTTTATTGTGTTTCACTGGCAAATTATGAAGTGGTTTGTTAAGGGCACATTTCTTCAGTCAAAATTTCATTTTCATGGTTCACATAGTTTGCATAACAAGTATTTAGATGATTTGATAAGAACAAGCAACATGAGTAATGTGGGCAAAATAAAGAAACAAAGATGTTACTTGTTGTAGCAGTATTGATCTCTCTTTACAGTGAGTGAAGGCACAACAAATTGCATCATTAAATATCTGCTTGGTTGTTCTTTTTTTGTATTTACTTTGCCATGTTCATATGTTTTAGTTGCTGTTAAAGGACCACCAGTCCAAACTGAGTCTAGGAAACTATACAACATTTCAAGTTAACCGGACATTGAATGACGGCAGAGATTTTGCTTCTTATATTGATCTGATGATGTCATCACCCGGTGATGGTTACAATCTGATTAAGGAAGAATCAACAAAGGTTTGTGATAACCAATGCTATTAAAGTTTGTCTTTTAACATAACAAGACCTGTAGTTGATTGGTTTTGAAGTGGACCACAATGTTGTAGTGGTTAGAATGTCTCCCTTTCACCTACTAGGTTTCTGGTTAAAAAGCCCACCAGGGACCAGAATCTATGCAAAACTGCTGTGAAATGTTGTTGGGCAGAATCTTGGGTTGTACTTCCGGTATGTGAATTATTAAATAAAGTTTGGTCATATATTCTTTTACTTGGTTTCACAAAAAGCGTCACTCACCATGGCTGCACTTTGGTGATGATGAATGAATGGGGTTGTCTTTAATTTGATAACCTCCCTTCGTGTTTGAGGAAATGTTCAGATGCTGTGGCAGTCTCAGTCATCAGATTGGGATGTTGAATTAAGTGGCTGTCCTATGAGTAGGAATAATGGAGAACACTTCCTGCCTGCCTAGTAATTTTCTCAACACTCATTGAAAATAACATGAATATTCATAGCTTGAATATATTCCCAGAGGGCTCCTACTCCATGGAACAAACTAAACAGAAATGTTGTTATGGAATTACAATTTTCACCAGCTGCCTATGAAATGTTAGGATTTGTACATAGCCACATGCCTTGGTTTCTTACCAGCATTTCCTCAATTCTTATATCTTATATTTTGCACTGTTTCTTTGAATACTTATCAGGCATTCTCATCCTCAGTACATTGATCTTCAATTTCGTTTATCCATTAGCAAGTAGACATTGATCACCTCTGTGCTGCCAGTAGAGTCTCTCATCAGTTCAGACTCAAGACGAACAACGATGGAGACCCTGACATGATTGATGTGACGTTAAAAGTATCACAACATGAAAAGAACCAGACAGCCCTTATCCTCCAATCAAAGGTGAGTTATATCTACTGATTGTCTTCCAGCTGTTTGTGTTCTCAAATGTCTCTTTATTACATGACATTAAGTGGCATCTTCTATCTTCTCTTTTCTTTGTTTATTCATGTCCTGTCGGTTGGAAGTCTTGCAGCTGTTTGCAAGCTGATATAAAAACTAACTCTTTTGTGTCAATGAATAAAGTCAGTGCTGTGACTTAATTATAGTTTATTCCATGGCACCGTCTCTCATGGATCCTTATCTTTTTTTGTACTATGCATAATTGCAATTAAATAAATATTTTGTTAAACTGCTATTGTATCGTCAGTCACTCAAGTGATTTTGGTGTACCTACTTTTCTGGTTTTTATCCTGTTTTCCAAGTTTTGCCGACTCTTTCATGTTGCTTTGTAAATAATGAGTAACTCAAAATGCAATGAATTTCTGAAGAAGTGTACATATCACCTGTGTGTTATTACATGCACAGGTCAACAGTTATGGGAAACTGTTTTGTAGGTATGAGATACCAATTAATGAACAATGCATAAATAATAGCTATGTTGTTATCACCAGTCCTTAAACTGTTGGATTCCACACATTTCTGATGTGCTGTTCCATGTCTGTTTCAGCCCTATTTGTTTACATTATGTTCCTACTTTAAACCTAATCATTCACAGGGTGTGCACTCTTGTGTTGAACATGCTACCATTTACAGTTCCCATTACTCATGTATATTTTGGTTTAATTCTTCAGGTGAAAAACATTCTCTTATCTCCAGAAAGCCAGGAAATTCTTTTTAGAGGACTGCACCCAGGTGAGTATTCAAGTGGAAGTTGAAGTGGAACAGATGCGTGAACTTTTGAAAGTCCACCCTGGCCTGTATCTAAATGTAGTTGGCACAAAAAAATGAATGATAATTATCCTAGACATAAACCAGGCAAGTGTGTATTAGTGAAGATGAAAAAGTAAGCACACATAGGGAACATGGTGAGTGTCTACGTAGACCTGAAAATGTAGTTGCATTTGGTTTTAGCAGTAGACACACCTGAGTGTTACTTATATCAACTTAGTATTGGGAAACATTTAATCACATAAAAACCTCTGATTGAAACAAATTACATCTAGATGCTGAACCCAAAAAGTCCCACTTGCAAACTTTCATTTTTAATTAGTATGCTCACTACCTAATTTATAGCTCAAAGCAACTATGAAATTGAAGCTGTATACAAAACTAAAATTTATCGAAAAGACAAAGACTTATAGTTGAAAAGTTGCACATAAGTTGTGGACAGTATACTTAACCAATTTAATGAGCGCACGCACCAGAGGTTGACTTCCATACCAACCTTTCACATGCAGGTTTGCATGCTTCTTGTGGGCCAGTTGTGTACTTGTGCATGTTAGGTGTGAACATTGCTCATTGTTCAAACTTGGCAGTCAATTAGCATAGGCACTCTATTGTTTATATGTGATATCTAGTCTTAGCTATACTTTTCGAATGTAAAGTGGATGTTATGTCCTCACTTTCAGATTTAACCAAATATGAACAGTTGAGAGGAGATATTGCAAAGCATCTAAAGAAACAACATTGTGAAAAGCTAGGCGTGTATTTTGAGCTCACGCCAGTAGAAAATGAAACAATTCAGACAGCAGCAGAATCTGGAAAGATGCTGATGAAAATATTGGACGAAAGAGAGCTCATCATGCCAGACAGAATGATCAGAATGTATGATGGATTGAAAGCTATTCACTTTAATAAGGCGGCAAGACTGGTGGTGGAGTACATTGATACGTCACAGGAGAAAAATAAAAAGGAAAGCGAAGGAGAAAAAGATAAAAAGAAAATGGTTTGTGCTTTATAAACACTGTTAAGACTTTGACACTTTACGCTTGTACCTATTAAAACAAAAGTCACTTTGCATAAAATCAAGATCTTAGAATATTAGGTCTAATACAGAGTGTAATTTCTGATATGAAAAGCATTATTTTTGTTGTCATGCAAGTCTGTCTGAAAAGTCATCGTTTACTAATTATAACAGTCTCTTTCTTACTCAAAGTTACGTATTTAGAGATCAAGTCTAGAATATTCACTAAGCTAAATCAAATGCAGTAATTAGTTTTCTATCTTCAGTATGATAAGTATGATAAAAAATATAATTTTATGAACAATTTGTAATATCTCATCATTATTTCAGGTAAAAATTCCAGAGAAACAGGAAATCATTTCAAAAAGGGAACCAAAGTTGTCAGTAAATTTCAAAATGTTGATACAAGAGGGATACATGAGACTGGATGTCCAAAGAGCCTTGAAATTGTGTCATGGAAAACTGGACTTGGGAAGACGGCTGTTACTGCTTGCTAAGGAAGAGCATGGTAAATTACACTATAGTTTAAGCAACATGTGTGTTCCTTCTCTATTCGTTACTTATATAATTATTCTCAATCTTATAGGACATTCTAGGATCATTACAGTTATTTCATGCGACCGTTATGTTTCAGTATTTACGAAAGATGAATTATTTTCCTTTATTTCAGTATGAATATGTTTACCTCAAGAATAGCTTCAGACATGTTAATGCTAGAAGGATATGATAAACCTTGCATACTTATGTTTGTTTCTGTTCTGTAAACATGTCATTAATTGTTTCATTCTTGTAATTCAATGACACTAAAATTTCTTGCAGATATAGTATTTGATATAGTATTTGATTATCTATTTTTTATTCTTGAATTACAATTAGAAATGAAAACATCAGTTTTTTGTTACAGAGTTTATGTTCATATTGTGGATCGAAACTGTTTGCATTACCACATGTTTTATAAAAGTGACAAAATACTTTCCTTTCACATGAAAAGTATTACTTTTCTCCTCCAGAGAGACTTCCCTTGTTCCCAGGGTCCAACCTTTATAAAGAACAATACTTTGATCAGCGTGGAGGAGAGATGGTTATCGCAGGTGTCATTCTGCGTGTACCAGCTGGTGCACTACACATTGGAAGGATTGTTAGTCTATGGGTTTCTGCTGAACCTGCCATTAAAGGACCTATCTCAAACAAGAGTCTAAGGTTAACCCCTCTTGTGAAATTTGGTCCAGAAAGCCTAACCTTACACAAGTCTGTCTCCTTGATTATTCCACACTGTGCTATAACTACAACTAACCAGATGGGTATTGATGTGTACTCTGGTGTATTACAAACAGGTATGTTCTCTATTTTGTCTTGTGTTTTAAACTCCAGTCAGCATTATATATAGTCATTAAAATTTGTATTATCAACAGAAGTATGTATAAGAGCTTGTGTGTACCACCTCTTGACATGTAAACACGATTGGCCAAAAAGTGCATAATGGTGTTATTTGACACTGGGTGTGTGGTATTAAATGATACAAAAACCCTGCTTTACTGTAGAGGACAAAGCCTGAAACATTTGTAACTACAATGATTCAAAACGGTTGTGTGAACTTCATATGTACTATTGCTGGTCAAAAGGTCGTTTGAGGTGAATATGTGTCAAAGCCTGAAAACCTTCCAAACCTTCGTAACTGCTAGAGTAAAGCTGGAATGAAAGTCACACTTGTTACGTGAAACTTCTTGACGGTACACAAACACGATATTGACAAGAACATCACTTAGCCTTCTGGTTACTGTGTAATGTATAAATCAATATCTCAAGAAGGAGGTAATGTCCAGACAAATCATCTCCATATCGAGGAACCTTTCTCTTTTAGTCGTACCTTCAGAGCAAACATTTCAAATGTTGCACATTTTAGGGAGAAATAAACATTTCCAAATGAAAATAATACCCTTCAAGCTGTGTTATACTTTTTTAGTTTATCTAGTGCCCTTGCATCAATACATAGAGTTAGATACATGATATTGTACTACTCTGTTCTCTTTATGCAGTGTTTCATTTTCTACCACCAGACTGTCCCTTTAAAATCATCTATGATTAGAATAGGATTGGTGTTCTACCTTTCACAATGTTAGAAAAACTTTCTAGCAAAATGTTTTTTTTTTTAATTTTCTTCAGATAAAGCTGTCAAATGGAGCTTAGAAAGGAAACACCTCAGTTGCTCTATGAGTAGTCAGCACTTTGCAGTTGAAGCTGAGAAACCCTGTCTCATTGGTCTTCATGTCCCTTACATACCCAAGATGTGGAAGCATGTTTGTCTTTTACCAATTGTAAACAGAGTTTCTGTATCGGGGGATCAATTGACAATCCATCTTTGGTTTTACAATGATGACACACTGGAACATAAAGTAAGTAGCAGATTTCATCAGCTCAAGTGGGTATTGCTAATTGCCTCATGGACTTCAGTTATCTGCCTTTCTGAATGACACATGGTTCATTCACTGATCTGTACAAGGTTGATACATTGTTAACCATAGCTACAGTATTTAGTGATGGAAATGATAAAGTTCTAGCTTGATGCCCTAGAGGCACAAACCACTCTGACAGTCAAATTGTGATGGTATCGTTGATGGAAGGGTCATGTGAGGTAAGCTGAGTTAAAGTTGTCTGTGGTCATTAATGGTTGAAAATTATAATTTTGCAGTGGTCAAAAAGACACTGATCAGATGTCCTAGAACAAAACTGAATGTTCAATAAGTTATTGTTGGTGGTCATAGACAACTGACACTAAGTTTTGTAATTACAGACACATTTGTAAACACACCTTGACCACGTGTCCAAGATAAGACAGCGAACATTTATATTTCAGAACATAGGCTGTCAGTGTATTAATGGTCTTTGATAATTCATCCTATCAGACACTCCATGTATTAGATATCGATAACATCTCCCTTATTTATCAAACAATGGCCAACCCAGAGGGGGGCATAATAGGGGGCTGCTATTACCTCCTGGTCATGCATAAGACAACTAAGCAGTGTGGCATTGATGCTAATATTAAATTTACATAAATAATAATATAACATTCAATTGTTTCATTTTTTATATTAATAGTGTCTTATCAATGAAGAAATCTACCAGCTAAAGGGAACCAAAATTCATGATCCTGTCTCTGTTGTACTCAAATATATGACTTCAATGTTACATGTTAGCGCTAAATCCAGTACCTCACAGTGTAACCCACATCCTAGAAAAGGGGTTAGTAATATTTGTTAAATATTCTCATTTATTTGTTGGTAGCATGTAAAGAAAGCTGGTACTTCCTGTTCCATATACATTTATTGAGTGGTATATATTTGGTGTTAGCATATGCTAATAAACATTATGTTATTTTAAAATTATCTCCTTCTGTCATTCCTATGATATTCAATGAATGGAAAGGAGTCATATGGTCCCATCTGCAGTTGTCTATACAGTTGGTTTCATTATGGACTAGTCCTTCATTCCATCATCATTGAATGTCCTTGTATTGATTATATAAGTATGTTGTAATGTGTGTAACTGTTATGGTCTCTTTTTTGTTTTGTAAGGGTTTTTTGGGGGTAATACGAATAATCATTCTTTTAATAGCTTACAAGTACTAAAAAGAAGATGAAGTGAATATTTTATAGCCTTGCCTGAAGACTTTACAACACCCATAAATCTCAGTATCCATAGTTCCATTAGTTGGCCGTAGGGTACTTCAGTTTACTATATATGTGTCCACTGTGGGACATGGGTGCTGTCAAAGTAAAGCACACAGCAATATTTACAAATTACCTTCCATTTGCCAGTGTATACACCTGGATGAAGACAGGCAATTGAGGTTAATTCCCCTTGCCCAAATCCAAGTCATAACAATCCAGTCGACTAAAACTGGGACCTGCATTCTTAATTTTACAAGCCCATTGCCCTAACAACTTGACCATCATGTTGAAGGCTCCCAAAACTTTTATGAATTCATAATTAAATATCTCTTGATTTTTCGCTTTAAAGGATGTTGCTATGGAAACCCTATGGTTACAGAACAGACACAAGGTAGAATTCCATCTTCAGAATAAAGGGATCAAAGATACTGTCAATCTGGAAATAGAAGCAAGATATGAGAAGTCTGCAAAGAATCTTTTCCAGTTTAGCATTCAGTTGCAGGTAACTTGATTTTGGTTTGAATTAACAAAAATTAAAATTTGAATACAAGGAGTTTACATGTTTCACTTTGGATTTATCTTAGCTACTGAGACTCCTTTTATATTTACCGTTTATTATGTTTGTTTACCATTCTCTAAATTACATTCTCTAAATAAGTCATGTTTTATTTCTATTGAAAACTCTTCTTTGTTTGTCTAAATTGATGACCTGATTTCCGTAATACAGGTTTTAAATATAATGTTACTATTTTACAACAATGAAAAGCCTTATGACAAGCCGTCTCCATATCACAAATGTAATACATACAAAATATCCTAAACAATAAGTACTAAGTAGCGTATCTTAACATTATCATTTAAACCTCTTTTTGATACATACTATTAATTGATAGAGGTGAGATAGGCACAAGCAAATTTTCTAGGAGAATCATCAAGCTTAACTCTTGTTTTCCTCTTCACAGATTGATCAATTACGACACATTGACCAAATCACATCTCCATTCCACCTTGTCCTACCTGAATGTGAGTAATTACGTTATTAACACTTAAAAAGCATGTTAATTAATTGTAGGTCGTATGTATAGTGTTGATTTTTGCTTTACAATCCTTTCATATGAGATATGTACATGTAATATACCTTTCATACAGCAACATGTTATATACTGCGTACAATTCCTTACATATGAGACTTGTACACCTAATCCTACTTTACATAGAGCAGTCCAGGATGCAGTTGCCATGTCAACAGGTGGACTATAACTATCAGCTATTTGCAATATTTGATGTTAAGGAAACATCAGTTCTAAAACAAAAGCAACACTCTTAAAGACTGCGTATATAAACTATTGAAGTCTAACTGCAGTGAAAATAAAACTTAATGGAATTCAACCACCTGTTTTAAAGTAAACATTCTGGAGTTAAATCATATTTTATGTTAGTTTCGTTGAAATCTCTGAGCTTTTAAAGTTTTTTGGCCAGTGTGTGTGTAAGAAACACATCACTGTTGTCTCACATTTCTGGATATTGTTTGCATGAAACAGGTTCAGTTTAATTCACTTCATGTAGAGTAATGAATTTAAAATAATTACAATTTCCTCTTCTTTCAACCTTACAGCCATCATCAAATCTTTTGATCAGCTAAAGCAGAACTTATCAGAACATCTTGATGTAGACCAATCTACCCTGCTGGCTAATATTTTCCAACTTCCTGAGGAAGGAATTACTGATATCAAGAAGCACAAAACACCAGGAACTCTTTTGTTAGAGAAGCTGACCAAGAATTCTCTGTTATCTCCTACGAACATCACAAACTTGGAAAATGCCCTTACGGAACAAGGGAATGAAGAATGTGCGAAACTTGTCAGAGATTTTAGACGGAAAAATCCTGTAGTTCAAGCAACAATGTGCCCGAAATAATGACTGAAATCATATTGTGGGTTATTGTAAGCAAACAAGGAATAATGTGAGATCATATCACCAGTGGTGCTGTATGCAGGAATTTTTCACTTGAGAGGAGGGAAGGAGACTTTTTGTACACACCGTTAATTACAGTCATAACATTTAACCATAAGTACCTGAAGGAGTTACCTATATACAATATCCTTCTCACCCTCTAACATGAGTTGTCTGATGATCGCTCAACGTGTGAA
>KN885945.1:44923-57928 GCA_000934455.1 Apostichopus parvimensis | reverse complement strand
TATATTCATACATATATATATATACACACATACATAAACATATTCTTAACAGTTGTCCACTTTGCATTAAGAAACACACATGCTGTACCGTGTGCCTACAGTGTACTATATCTGTATCCACCTTTATACATAGCTGATTCATTCCCCTGCAATTTTAAAGGATGTATGCAGATGTACACTACATCCTGTGATGTAATTATTTACTCATTAAATATTCATGCCACAATACACCCCACTACTCACAGCTTGATATTCAGTACTGCAGGAATTGCCTATATAATGGCATGCACTGTGGACATTTTACAGTACTGTGAACTCAGATGGCACTTGGCAATGTTAAATTTAAATGATCATGTGTAGTATCTGTTCCCTTTCGAGGGGAATGGTGATTCACACCCGACGATGATCACACAGTCACCGTCCCGATGCAAGGGGACTGGGGTTGAGAGTGGATCAGTCATTCGGTAGTTTGGTTTTCGTGCCCAGGTTCTTTCCTGGGCGACTTTTCCTTAAAAAAAAGTATGTTCAATTTTAATGTCATTGGTAACAAGCATTGCAGTGTACAAGTTTATCATGGATACTTTTTACTTGACAACCCAACACATTTAGTGTAGCAGTATTATTGCTTTTCTTTCCAAACAAATTAAAGAATCTTTGTGGTCATAAGATTTTGAATTCGGTCTCAGAGTATCAAGTCACTGGTACGAATTTACTTCTTTGTAAATGGTTTCTAATTTCAGAGTCACTTTTCTGCTGTCGAATTAGCATAATTCATTCGTTTGTTCCTTCGTTTGTTGGGGGGGGGGAGGGGGGAGCTTTTAAATGTTACTTATAAAAGTTAGTCAATATTGAATCATTTTTGATAGCATTTTGTGTACATATTTTGTATAGCATTTTGTGTAGCATTGTTTTGTAACACATTTATCCATTCAGCACCTTAATTTGCAAAGGAGATGATAACTCAGAATTTTCCAGACTAAGCAGGAGTACTTTAAAAGTAGGCCAAAGTTATCTCATAATTTACTGCTAGACCTGGAGCTATGCCCTTATAGAAGAGACATTTGAAGCATATATTGCAACTCAAGTGACTTGAAAGAACGGAAAGAAATTTGAGAATTCTTTCCTGTATTAAATATGACAAAAAGGAGGGACTTCATTTAAGGGTCTCGATTGAAGGCGAGAATATCATATCATATAACAGCGTATTTGTATTACCAATGTTCCATTGTAGCCTATTGCAACTTAAGTGAAAGGATATTTGAGAAGTCTTTCCTGTATTAATAGTGATAAAAGGGTTACATCTCTATGTTACGACGTCTCTTTGTATCGACGTCTCTATGACAAAAAGAAATAATTCGGGACAATTTTTTTGATCCAAAATATCGTGTGTACTAAGAAAACAAGTTTTCATACCACAATATTTTTGTGACCAAAATTTTTTGGACCAATTTTATTGGAACCCAAATCCCCCCCCCCCCCCTCCAAAAAAAAATGTGACCAAAAATTGCTTGTTACCTGAAATTTGTTTGTACTCCAAATATTTTGGACAAAATTTGTTGTAACACAAACAGTGCTTGTGACCAAAAATTGCTTGTTACCCGAAATTTGTTTGTACTCCAAATATTTTGGACAAAACTTTTGGACCAAAAAAGAATACTGCAAGTGATGTGGCGCGATAGATTTTTTGTTGGTGCCCCGCAACTGTTTGGGTCATAACGTTGGGTCACATGTTTTTTTGTTTTTTTTTTCGTGAAAAAAAATTTGGTCTCAAAAAATTTGGTCCAAAAAAATGTTGGTCCAAAAAAAATTGAGTTCCAAAAAATTTTTGGTCACAAGCACTGTTGGGGTCACAAAACTAGTTTTCTTTGTACAAACAAATTTGGGATAAAAAGGTTTGCTCTGAATTTTTTTTTGTCGGAACATAGAGATGTCAGAACATAGGGATGTCACCAATAAAAGAGGGACTTGATCCAAGGCAGGAATATGAATGGTTAAATTTATCTTAAATTAGTCGACCTAGAATGTGACACACCTTATTTCTACAATATTACCATTCCCAGTGTTAAACAGGTTTGTATATGCAGATATTGCAAACAGCATTTATTCATATTGTTTTCTTCATGGATAGGTAACTTCCTGCAGTATGTAGTGATAAAAACTTAAGACTGTTCATATTGGTGTTAGAGTGGGTGAAAGAGGAGGTAAAGGTTAGAAGGGGGGAGGGGGTCCTGGGTGGTTGGATATTAAGGTCTGGGCAATTCCAGCGTTATGGACGTACACTTCAGAGCGTTTACTCAGTTATAGTATACAGACCAAGATGATTTCTTGATTTTTTTTTTATGTGGGTTGTGGGCCCTATTTAGTACTTCCACCATAAACATTGCCAGTTTTCTGACTCTTGCGGTTCAAGTGTAATAACCCGAAAACAAGCCGTTATGGACGTACGCAGAGAAATCAATTTTTTCAAGTTTCGAAAAACAACTATGAAAGTCTGTGAAATTAGAGGTCACAGAAGCAAACTGACTAGTTGTGTCCATGAACAAGGGTCCAACCTTACATACATCACAAATAACTAAGTTATATCATGCCTGTATTTAACGCTGTAGACGTTTGTTTGCCGTTATGGACGTACACTGTTAGCGTTATGGACGTACGGCTCTGAACGTTATGGACGTACAGTGCAAGAATAACACTGAAAAGCGATAGAAGTAGTCTTTTAATCTCATTTATTGAGCAAATATGTAACCATGGTGTTGAAAACTATTGATATCAAGAAACACTTAATACATAAAACATTGTAAACACTGTAAACATGATAAACACGATAAACATAATCACGATAAATTGAAAATATACAAATATCATTGTCAGATTGTGAATAATCATTGGAACTGGGAGGCATTTAATATCCAAAAAGTACTTTGCATGAATATCCAATTGCAGCGCATATTACCTACAGCTGTTTTACTCTAGAAACTCATCACCAAAACAGTGATTACAGTACAACACTTCAGGAGTCCTAAGGAATTGATCACCTTGCCGGATATAGTTCATAATCTGTTGCACTTACTGCAAAATTCTTACAAATTCCTAGAGAGATAGCCTGTTCAACATAATTCTACAAGATCTCAACACTCAATTTTCTTTGCCAGACAAAGATGGTAAGTTCAGTTGTACTATAGCCAGCTAGCCAAGGCGCACAATTGAATGTTAATTGATGTTGTTGTGAAGAGAGGTACATAGAATTGTGACAAATTTCATTCAGGTCATCTGCAAGAGCAGTTTAGACATCAGATGACATCTGTCTGGGAGAAGAAAATATTGGAATGAACAAGTTTATATGACTTTGAAGATTGGAAGTCAGTTTAATTCAGTTACATTTCAATAACACTAGTTAGTTTTCAAAAAAATTAGGCAGTAAATGTGCCAGAAAATCTTTTGTGGTTCTGATGGAACATTTTCTAGACATGCAGTACGAGGGTCTGATGATTGCATGAACCTTGTGCAACTAAAGATGCAACTTGAGTTTCTCAAATTGCTGCTCAAGGTCCTCCATGTTTGCAACATTGAAGGGGCCAGCTCCAATGAGCCCGATGGGACCATAGAACACGCATTGCTTGGGCACACATTCATACTGGTGTTTCCCCGTCACCCAATGGAACATCTTTGAGAGGATGTCCTTTCGCAAGAACTTCATCTGCAGATGGGGTTCTGGGAACGAATCACATGTGCACTCTGTACGTATTGCACGACCAATGTGAAATTCAACGATGGGATCTGTGTAGTATACAGCATAGCAACACTCATCCAATAGGTGTGGATGGAATTCTGATTTGAGAGCAACAAAATGGCTCACCTCTGGTATGAAACCAATATGTATTAGTTGGCCACTAGTTCCGATTGTGGTGTCCCCTGATTCTTGGTGTACCACAATCTTCACACCGAGGATCTTGCCCAGGGCGGACACGGCTACATGATCAGCATATGACCCATCTGTTTTCATTTCTGACAAATACTCATCATATGTTGATGTCATTGACTCCTGGAGTTCCTCTTTTTGACTTTCTGGGAGGGACTCCATATAGTCAACCAGCAATTTGCGAAGATCATAGTGTGTGTGCTGTTTTCCAACTATATCCAGCTGTTGGCTTAGTGCCCAAAAAAGACAATTACCATCACTCGGTGTGGGCAGCAAGGAATACCAAGGGCACACATACTTTTCAAACTTGGCTAGGCTCTCCTCCATTTTGTGAGCATGTTCTTTCTGAGATTCAATACTTGCAATTATGGCATCTGTCTGCACATCGGAGTGGCTTGACTCAACTGGGGCTTGCTGTGGAATGACTTCTGTAGGAGTGTCAGTTTGGATCACATCGGAAGACGATTCAGTAGAACCATCATCACTACAGGAATCCTCACTAGTGACACTCCTTATTCTTGAGCGAATCTTCACAGCATCGGATGTGACCCCAACCAACACATGATATGGGCCATCTGACTTGATTGAGTGTAACTTATGTGTGTTAGTCACAGGTGTGACATCATCCCAAAATGCATTCAGTCGTGCACTCTCTGCCTGGATGGATTCTTGTGAGACAAACATTATCTGAATACCTGGATTCCTCTCTGCAGCAATCCTGCTGAAATCTACAGGATTCGCAGCTTCACCCATGCCACTTTTGACATAGCGCCATACAGACCTCTTCACCGTCCCACCCAACCCATCAACCACGCCTTTGCCGTGGGAAGTGGCAAAGAAATGCCACTCAAACGCAACCTTGAGGTCATTTTCCCAATGATGTATGTTGGAAAACAAGAATCTCTGTTTAAACTGAGAACTCGCACCATAGCTGTTGCTGATTTAAATGATGACAGTTCAGTCATAAACTTGAGGTCATCTTGTGAACATGTGCATGACTGTAAACAACATGTGACTAGAGATATGTTGCCAGATAGCAAAAACAGACAAAATATTTAAATTAGATGCTCAGTTTAGTCCATATCAGAATTACCTGAAAGAATCCTTAGTTGCATTGAATAGACGGATTGGGTAAAATTCATGCCATTTGCCTGACTTTCAGTGCAGGAAGAGCATGCCACATGCAAATACTCTGCCAATTAATGTTTTTCAATTCAAATTTCAAATATACTTCAGTAGATTATTGGAGTATGATCGAGAAAATAATTTTGAGAAGGACTACCGGTACTCAGGATCATTCTATACAATGAAAGGCAAATTGGCAACCCTAATCAATGCAGCCTACATACTTAGACATTATAACAACAGGTTATACAACTGAGGAGGCTCACATGTTTATAGTATTTCAAGCAGGTATGAGGAAACTATTATGAGAAATTGTCCATTTGATTCAAATATGCAGAACATGAATGGCGTTATGGACGTACGTACCGTTATGGACGTACCGTTATGGACGTACACATATATCCGTTGTCATTGATTCGCACAAATTTTGGAATTTTCCCAAATTTGGTTTGGATTCCTAAATGGTATCAGATATCTGCTTTAAATAATATTTTCCATGAACATATTGATAATTTCAATACCTAAAGAATGAAAAAAATAATATTTTGCGTTATGGACGTACACAGTGTATAGGAAAATTGGAGATTGTTGATTTCTCGGGTAGTGGAATACTCATGTGATCAATTTTTCCATGAAAGTAGAGTGGGGGACCTACATTTGACTATATGGGTGGTTAAATGAATAAAACTTAATTCTCTGCTTGTTTGGACCACCCAACATGAATTGTCACATTTTGTCGAAAAACGGTCATAACCAGGGTGTGCCCTATGAAATCTATGTTATATCATGTTCGCTTCCAATTTTTATGGAAAAAAATGATAGATATAGGAAATATAGACTCTTAGCTACAACTTGGTACCAAATTTGAGTTTGTAAGGTACATTTTGAAATTTGATGGCCAGGTTGACGTTTCCGCGGAATTGCCCGTCTAGAGTAGTAGAGTGTACCTGTTAAACAGTGACAAAGATTTTTGTTTTGGTGGTAGTTTCAGAAGGGAATTTTCCCGATTCATACTAACAGAAAAATTAGGCGGAAATGTCCAGGGAAATGCAGAAAACACAGAAGACTAACTGTAATTAACTGTAAATACTAATCCCCTTACATCTATCTCTTTGTGTTCACCATGCTCATTAACCTGTCTGTATTCTGTGCGTGTTTTTGTCCCTTCTGTTACTGTTACTTGTCATTTAGCCATTGAAGAAGATCCTGCTAGGATCGAAACGTCAGGCCAACTTACTTTAACACATTCTCCTACACAGGCTCTCTAGTGGATAAGCAGTTTGCTAATGTTCAGTTTTATTTTATTTTTATTGTAATTATGGTTATTAGCAGTGAGTGAGAATTTTGCGTATATATATTAATCAACAACAACAACAAACAGACTGGTTTATTTTACAGTAAACTACACCTTTTTCTGAAATGTTATCTCTGCTATAAATTAATCAATTAATCTGCTCAGAATAGAGTTTACCAAACCTTTTGGATGTTTGGACAACCTGAATTTCAGAAAGTCCAGGTTGGGATTCAGAAAAAAAAGCTACAAACTACCTTAAGAAAAGTCATCCCAAATTTTTGATACTCAGTTTTTGTCAATTTATTAACTTTTTCGTCAATCACAAAGTTGTTTTGTTTCTGTTCCTTCATGATTTCCGTAAAGATTTGCAACAGCTCGGTAAGTGTCGTCAAAGGCCAGTGCCCTCTCTCCCCCAGCACCCAAGATGGGGGGAGCTTCTTTAAATCACTTTTTATGCTGTATTTCATTATTTTCTCAAACTTTGTTAGAATTTTGCTACTCTTTTACATTTATCTCTTTTGCCTTCAAAAAAGTTGGAAAAAACACCAAAAAGTAACTTCATTGGTCCCAGAATGAATACATTTATGCATTTGAAGCACAGATATGGAGGGGTGAGGCGATTTTAATTACTCCCCTTTAAATCAGTTATTTTTCATTGGTTGTATGCTGCAACAGTGTAATCTGCAATCTTGCAACTTGTGAGGATCTAAAATGTTTAACGTTTCTTCCACAACATGTCTATTCATCGGTTAAGTTTATGAAAGTTAGCATTTACTCTTGTAAATATAATTGTGGAATCCTGTTTCGTGATCTAGCATAGTTCATAACTTGATAGCAGATCATGGTATTTCCACACACAAACACACACAAAAAAAGGGCAGCCAAAATATGATTCAGATGCATTCAAAGTTTGACATGCTTCCTGATTATCTCGGAACATCCGTGATTTCTTTTCTACCTCCGAGATTTACAACTTTTCCGTGAAATTTCCGTGAATTTCAAACAACAGCGTTGTATCATTTGATCCGTTGTTCGCATTTTTTTCATTACCCTTTGGATATCCAACCTGCAGGGGACAAAAACTTCTATCCTAACACACTGTAGCATACGAAAACTGGAGCCTATACTGGAGCGCAATTTTTGCAAAGTTCCGTGATTTTTTTTTCTGACACCAGGCTCATCCCTAGTACCTAGAACTTTGGACAAATGATCAATTTTGTTTGTTGACCCACTGTTTGGTCGCACCCCTTGCGTAGTTTGCAGACTTTACTTTACATGACACTCAGCAAAACTCAATATGCACTCAATATGCCTTCCTGCTTCGATCTCGATCTCTTGAGTGATTAAAGGCAAAAAAATGTTTCCTGGAAACATCTGTTGCATAATAATTTCGCCGGTAAAGATGAAATGAGACGACACTTCAAAAAGGCAGCGATTGCCAATGAAAACAAGTAACAACATAGTATATTTACTTTATATGTTTGGGAGTGTGTGTGTGCCTGTTGGTTTTGTTGATTTATTATGAACAGGCAGATGATTTGTAGTCAAATAAATCTATTTTAGCTTCAATGTCAATCCACACAGGCCGCAGTCATATCGGTCCTTTGTCGTTTTGCAAGACTTGACACTAGCTGCAAACTCTCTAACTGCAGATCATCATGTTAGTACAGTGAGTAAATTGATCACTAGTTGTTATGCACAACTTCATTCATAATTTTGAAGAAAACATCTTTTGAAACATAATTTTGTAAAGTTTCAAGGCAAGGGAATTTATTAGAGGGCTCACCTTAAATTGTATGTGCTGAATTCTAAAGCACTTTTTTTTTCCTTTTGGCAAAGATGCACGAACCTGTCAAATCACCCACCCCGCTGTACGCAAGTATTTCAGTCATAAGTTTACATTGAGTTGACGACTTCAATATTACTTTAACCTTTGAATACTTAGTCAGGGCTTACCCTTTACAGTATCCGTGTAGAGAAGTCATGTTCTAAATGCTACACGAGGGTGAGACGGAGTGAAATGGGCCGGGGGGGGGGGGTGTAAAACTATTGACGACGGGAGAACAGCACTCAACATTATAGAATATTTGAGGTTGATCAACACAAAGGTCAATTTAAAGGTAATTTCTGCAGATCCATAGAGTGGATGAAATCATACCACCTTCAGTTTCCCACTCTTTGTGTTTTCTTTCTTTGTTTTAATTTTGGTTTTTCTTTTGTTACATATTGTTCTTCATATTATATTTGATACTTTTTCTGCTTGGGTGTCTTACAACTTGTGACTTTACAGTATATTTTTGAAGGAGAAAAAAAAAAAAGGCAAAAATTTCTTGACTTTCCATTATTGTGATCTGAATGTCACTGAACTTTTCTATTGCTGGTTTCTGCTCCCATTTTCCAGTTAAGCCTTGCCTTGGCCATTTGGCTTTCTATTGGTATGTATAATACACTGTGTGTCATATGGAGTTTGCATGGATAAATTCTGTCTCAATATCCGGGCATTAAGTGTTTCTGCATGCATTGATGAAGGCCATCGAGAGTTGGCGACTACTATGAAACACATACGAGCAAGGGTTGAAATAAGGATTTGTGGACCAGGAGCCACTTTCTAAAAAAGTGGCTCCTGGTTCGCGGCAATTTCAGTAGGACCAGGAGCTATTTTCTCACTACCAGGAGCTGAAAAGGAGAAACAAAATTCGAGTACGGCATGTACGTACGTATCAGTACAGGTGTTGTGCGATATATAAACCATGTGCACCAGTGCTATTGCATGTGCATGCACTCGATCGATCAGTGATTTATCAAATCGCTAGCAGTTACTATATAGCACTAGCAAGTAGCATGCAATGTAGTTTCAGGCTTCTGTGCAGCGCATGATAAGGCTGATATTTACAGGAGTATGCGGGCGCTTATTTGCCGACAAAGTAGCGCCCGTGCGTATTGTACTTTCATGTCCAGGGGCGCTATTTTAGTGCTTGCGGGCGTGAATAGCGCCTGGGCGCCCGCTTATTTCAACCCTTGCATACGAGATATCTCAGTATTTACAAGATGTCTCAGCAGTATTTACAAGATATCTCAGTATATTTATAATCTCAACAAGTGATGACATTTATCCTTGGTGGCTGTGTGTCTGTCTTGAACTTAATATACTGTTATTAAAATGCGGTTGTGTCTATTTTACATGTGTAAAACAATGTAAAAAGTATAAAGAACTGAGGTTAGTGACTATAAGGCACATATGCTGCTCGGTATGAAAGCAATTAAGCAGTGATATGTCATGAACAGTGGGCTACGGGTAGCTGTGGTGGCTATGTGCCTGTGCAGCTGTGCTGCAGTAATTATGTTAAGTGCAAGTCAGTCGGTTTTTACATTGTGAATACAGTAAATATATACTGTATTCAATACACACTGGTTCCTGGTTTCTTCCGATGGGCATTCAAGCCATGCATTTATAAAAGTTAATTGTGGTTTATATGCTACAGGTCATTGCTCGGAGTAAATACAAATTCTGTTAATTTCCAGAAAGTGACCTTTGTTGCCCTTGCAAGCACAAAGGCCCCCCGTTTGTAAAGCACAATAGTTTTACTTCGATACTGTAGCGTTGGTGCAAGCTGTGGAAGGTTGATAGTTTTAGGTTGAACCCATCAGACTGTGCGTAATTCAAAAGAACAAAAGAATTACAGGATAAGTCAGTGTAAGGTGAAGTACAGGGCAAAGTGACTGTGTTTAGGCTTAATGTCAGAACGTTTGTTAATACAATGCAGTTATTCACCCTAGTAGTTGACGGTATCAATACGATTCATTAATAAAATTATTGCAAGAGCTATACCTCGATTTGGGTTTAATTGCGGCTCTTTTGCCATTAGGGTGATTGCCATATTCAGATATACTGCCTGATACCACCGGGGGGGGGGGGGGCCAATCCAATGAGGCTCTCCGGTTATGCCAAAAATCAACAGAGGCCTGTCATATCATTCCCATCTAGCTAGTTGGAACCCCACAAAACTTGACAAGGTTGCAGTCTCTAACTGCAATCAGCTACCTTGAGGTTGATAGCTAATTCATTTTTTTTTTAACTGTTGCAGAAGATAGGTTGTTGAAACGTACTGTTCAGTAGAAAGTCTGATATAGTTGTTTTAAGCACTTGAACTTGGGTTCTTCTAAAGTCCTTCCTTCATCGTTACAAAAACTGTACGAGTAGAACCTTGAACTACTCGAATCAATCACCCAGTGAGGCTGTGTGCTAAAGTAATGTATTTCTTTGCATTCATGATGGCTTACAGTGTGTGTGTGTGTGTGTGTGCGTTGGTGACGCCCAGCTTGTTAACACGATATCTCAAGAAGGAAAGGTTGGACCAATTTCATATTTGATTTGTAGAAGTACCACCTTAAGTACAAGAATTCAATTGTATTTTTTTGGAGGTCAAAGGTCATTTGGGGTCACCAGAGGTCAAATTTTGAAAACCTTGTAAACACGATATCTCAAGAATAGAAGCTTTGGCAGACCTCATATATAGTGTGTAGAAATACCACATTGAGTACAAGGAGCCCATTGATTTTTTTTACTTGCATTAGGAACGGGGATACAATTGAGAGTCGGTATTGGTGGAAATGATTGGAAGAAAATGCTTCTGATGCCATTGTATTCTTGCATTGCTAGTGGTTGATAGTTCAACAATTACTTTTTAAGTAGCATTTGTTTTGGCAGTGATGATGTGTAAAACCCACCCAAAATTGTTTATCTATTTTCTTTTAAGTTATTGTTTTCAGGATTTTAAGGATTGTTTTCAATTATCCCTATGATCTCCTATATCAATTGGAAAATGAAAATTCATAATCTCTCTCAATTTGGGCGGGGAAAAAAATTTGCAAATGATTTGCTTCTTCTCTTTCCTTTCAGGTATGTCATCGGTGATGCCCAAAGACACAATATGGACGACCATTATTCGAGATCCGGTGGACATGTTCGAATCGACTTTCTATTACCGTAGTCTCGGCCGCAGCTTCAAAATAAAAACTCAGGATCCGTTAGCCACATTTGCCGGGGATCCCAGCTATTACACCAACAAATACGGCCATCTAACCTTGGCCAGAGACCCGATGATGTTCGATCTCGGTCTGACGAACGAACAAAAGGGCAACATCAAGGCCATAGAGAAATTAATCTCCCATCTGGATGACTCGTTCGATCTAGTCTTGATCACGGAGTACTTTGAAGAATCGTTGATACTGCTGCGGGACCTGATGTGCTGGCAGACGGACGACATCGTCTCGTTCGTGGTCAACGCCAGAGCGAAGAGTTCCGTGCACGAGATCCGGAGGGACGTCAGGCGGAGACTGTGGGAGTGGAACTCGGGCGACGCGATGCTCTACGACCACTTCAACAAGACGTTCTGGCGAAAGGTCGAGGCTTACGGAGTGGAGAAGATGCGGAAGGAGGTGGTCCTGTTAAAAGCCCGGAACAGAGAGTTAAGCGATAAGTGTATCCTGGATCCGAATAAGACGGTGAACCAGGGTGGTATATGGCACCCCCAGGGCATCGACATCAAGGGACTGGTACTGAAGGAAGACGCCAAGAAGGACCAGCTCTGCAGCGGCATGGCCAGGGCGGAACTGACCTTCACCAGCTACCTCTTGCAAAAACAGAAAAAGAAATTTGGGATGAGATGAGAGAGTCTGAGATTTTAGGATTGTTCAATTTAACTTTACAAGATGCCTACTCCCCTCCTCCCTCACATTTCATCAGAAAAAAATCTTGTACTTTGTGACCAAGGGTATATTTATTTCGGGGCAAAAAAATATGGATGAAGGTCATTTCTACTGCGGGCCGATGAAGTTTTAATAACTATGTTTACGGTCGGTAGATTCAGACGTGCAGAGCAGTAAAATTATGCCGGATCCCTCCGGGGGAGTCACCAACAGACGTCTCCCACCATCTGCCAAGATTCCAACGATGGAACAAACATTAATGTCTTTCAGTTCATATCTCAACGGTTTAAAAGAATCGTGAGGAATGACAACTCACTTTTATAATTTCATCTTATTTTTCTTTTCATAATTGATGCTTTTTTTTTTCTTTTTTTTTGGGGGGGGGTGCATACAGGAATTAATTTATTCAGAAATCTGATAATTTGGAGGGAAAAAAAAAATCTTCAGTGATTTTCAACTAATATTTTGCATGGGTTAAATATGGTGAGAATGCCTCATACAGAATGATTCTTCTAAAATCTGAATTAAACTGTGACTGCTGCTTTAATCTTTTGAGGCACTTACTGGTTGTCAAAGCTGGGAAAGGTGTAAACTGAATAATGAAAAAACTGTGTGTGGTCATCTTTTCTTTGTTTCCATTGTCAAGTATTACTTGGATTGTTCTAGCCGTGTAACCAAAATTATGTGACTTTTGTATTCTTTTGTCTTTTTGAAAAGATAATCCAAATTGAACTTCTGATTGATCGAGATTGTCTCAATTGCCCGATCTTCTAACTTTTTTTTTTTTTTTGGGGGGGGGGCCCTAAAAAAAAATCACTGTTTTGAAGGTACACAAATTAAAAGTAGTTAGTATTAATTTTTGGGGGCATTATTATACACGATTGTTTGGAAGTGTGATGCTATGATTTTTGAACACACAAATATGATTGATGCCTCCATATCAGCCTCATACACTTGT
>KN885945.1:7895-24098 GCA_000934455.1 Apostichopus parvimensis | reverse complement strand
ATGAAAGATTTGGCTGACGAGAGCCTGGTGGAATCTGCCTTGGAACTAGGAACAGTGGCAAGGAGTCCTTTGGTTTAAATTTTTTTTTTTTTTTTTAGTGATTGAAGGAGGGGGAACAAAGTGAGTGAGAAAGAAAATGTTAGTTTAATGATATACATGGTATTTTTTCTCTCTCACATAATATTCATTTTCATCGGAGGTAATCTCTTTTATAGGGTCTAGCATATTTGAGGTTTGAGTTAGCTGATGGTTTCCTTGCTTTTTTTTTCTTTCTTTTGGGTAACTTAATTAGACAGTTTTTTCATACTACTCATTTTTCTACCTGATCCTAATGCCTCTTTCCGATTGATATATCGATTGTAGCATATTTGTGTCGTCATAACGGTGATTCTAAACTCATGGCCTTGTTACACTACAGTGACATTGACCTCCTATAAGACATGAAAACACTGCCTATCAGCCTACAGCCTTGCATGAGAGCTGGACGGATTGTTCAATTTTGCAATCACTGTACACACCACCGGTCCGCAAACTTTAAGGTCCACGACCCCCAGGATCTTCTGGGAGGGCTGACCAACAAAATCACCAGACCCCACCCTTTCAGAAAGCTTGATTGGACTAGCTTGGACGTAGTATGAAAGTAATAACTTATTGGACCTCCGTCCGCAAGCTAAAACAACTGTAGATAAAATTTGTGACGCCTGTCAGTTTAAAGAATTTCTCGTGACCCACTGGTGGGTCGTGCGCCCTATAGTTTGCGGACTTGTCCCTTTATACCATCATGATTTGGTCATGAAGTAATATACGAGCTTGCTGTAATATTTACTCTAGATAACTGCACAGCAGGTTCCTAAAGTCTCTGACAAAATGCAAAGCAAAAAAGGTTTTTCCCATTGAACTTACAGGGTAAATAACCTTGTACTCTCTCTTTTAGCACTAATATAATAATTTGAGTATATAGAGCCTGATGTTCCATCCATTAACATTTGTCTCTACTCATTTGGAAGACTTTTCTTATTAAGAGTTTACACGAACCGACACTCATCATTTAAGTTTTATTCTGATGTGAATTTTTCAACCAGAAGCGACGGTAACACTACTACATTTTCAAGACTCATTTTGGCAAAATTTCATCATTGAGAAAACAAAAATATCGAAGATCAAGCCAAAAACATGCCATGGTTTTTGCATCACATTTTCATGTAGAAACTGTTAGCCAACATACCAAATGGTTGATTAAATTCACTTGTTATGTTATAGTTTGTCTTCCCTATTTATCTTTGTTTTTTCTTTTACTTAAAAAACTTGTTCCGTTGCGGTCGTTGCTGCTCACATACTGACAAAGAGGAATTCTTGGTACTCACCCGAATGGGTTACGCAAGGGCGCCCACTTACTTACACTCTTAAATAAATCGCTGCCTCAAAACTTCGGGGACCTTTCTAACACCACTCAGTGTGAAGACTTAAAGATGTAAAACAAGAAAGGAACTTCAAGAAAAAAAGGTCAGAAACAGGTTGCAACTCTTGCAGTAAAAGCTCACGTTTAAAAGTTGAAAAAGTTCTTCTTTTACACCGATAAAATGTTTCGACTACTCTTTCCAAAGTTCCCGAGAATTGCCTTCTTTCCTACGACACTCTGTCGAAAACCGCAGTCCACGTGGTAGGAAATTGACAGAGACAAGACACGTTCGTCTTTCAAAGTTGTTCAAACGACTGTCCGTTATATGACGACATCTTTTTGCTCGAATTTAGTTGTTTGTCGCAACGATGCGATGGAAAACCCTTTCTCTTTTGGAACTGAGTCATCCACACCCACCTCACTCTCGACAAAACCCCAAACAAGTCCCATTTTACGGTTTATGAACTGTATAATTGGGTGGAGGTTTGGAAGTAGAAATATCCTCGCCACTCTCTTCGAAGATGAAGATTTTTTTTTATTTTTGTAGGGTTAAATCATAACAGAATTCAATCCCATCCATCACCTCCCTCCCCTCCTCCCCCAGGCCCATTTTCCTCTCCCTGCACATTTAAGCACTGGATTCTAGCTTTAGAATCATTTCTTTAGCAATGTATTCATTGGCATATATAGCAAAAAGATCATCTTCCTATAACAACTGTCGTTTAACACTTTGAAATAACCACCTTGTTTCCGACCAACTTCCGACAGGCCTGGGACTTCGACCCAGAAATGTCCGAGGAAAGAAATAATTCCAGGGAACTGAAAGAACCATTGTCAAATCTGACTGAAGGCACCAACCAAATTAACAAAAACCATTCCACCACTAAGTTGGAAAGATAACTTAGCTGGAGCCTTAAGTAAAATTTGAAAATGACTCCCATCAAGAAATGTAATTGATTACAAAGAATGTCACATCGAGAGGACGTCAATGAAATAGAGACAGTTGACTCGAATGTCTCACCTACAGTAACCAACGACACTGAGTTCGCAATAAAAAATGAACCTTTAAGAATATCTAAAGGCTGTCTGAAAGGACTCTGTCAAGAGCGGGGACAACAGCACGCTTCTTTTGTCGGTTCCACACGACTAGCCGATTCTCAATTTCCCTACTACCTGAAAAATGCTTTATATAATGTAAGGCTACTTAAATGAACCCAGATCGAATACAACAACCTACCACGGTCTGATTTAAGGATCGACAGGGGCGAGGCAATATTTCTTGTGGGGGGCAAGGGGGGGGTGAGGGGGAGTTATTTTAATGGTAGGGTACCACAGCAATATTTCAGCTTTGAAAAGGGCACCGAGGCAATTTTAACAAATTTGAAAGGGCACCAAGGAACTTTTGTTTCCAAAGTGAAAGGAAACATCGACTAACATCGACAGGAGACACATAACTCATCTCCTTCTTCCAGACGTTTGATTTAATAAGCATTTGCTCAGTTGTCCAATCAGTATTTTGTTGAAGTTGAATATTTTATTGAGGTTGAATTATCCAGATCATTTATGAGGGCTCCTAGGGAACAAATGGGCATGGCAGTTGTTGCCATGGTAATAGGTGACACTGAAGGGCATCATGGCCAGTGGTAGGGTTGCACCCACAGCAAGAGGGGGAAGGGGGCAGGGAGAAAGGGTGAGCAGTAGCTGCGAGACATCTCTACTTGAACTACTGGTGGATGGTAATGTATATTCACCACAACCAAACTTGGACCATCGTCCAGCCTTACATTTAAACTTAGACCCAGGCAGCAAAATCTTTGAGGATAGGCTAGTTTTATCAAATGAAAAGAAACGTCCAGTTCTCCTGAGAAACAAAGATCCTATTCTGAGACCGAACCTTCAGATATTGTCAAAGGTTCACTTGGCTACTATTGGTAAGACAATGTGCAAAACAAAAGATTTTTCGTACATATCGAGAGCTCTACCACACACGATAATGGCTGGCTTGGAAAACCTTACGGATCTTAAAATAAGCTACGAAAAATGATCTCTATTAGTCACTGATTACTTAAATCACTAGGTCGAGTGAATCTCTGTTCACATCAACTTAAGATAGTTTACTATTAGTATATTAGTAGGGTTACTAGATTAGAGGATATTGAGGGGGTTGTTAGGGACTGACTGACAATTTGAACCTCTTAGATATGTCCTTATACCAGTCACTCTCCCCCCCCCCCCTTTATTATCCAGTATGAGGACCTTAGACACAGATTAACCGCAGATAGCATTACTTTTTACGATTTATGAAACTACTTCAAAGGAAAATAATTTCATACCCAGGAAATGATTAAGTGGAGAGCTATGACTGAGAGGGAGGGGGTGGGGGGCAGGGACGGGGTGAGGATCAGCAGGGAGCAGGAATGAAACAAGGTATCTCACCAGGTCCACAGTATTTGGAGATGTTTTTAAACACCTTCTTCATCTTTTCAATGTTCGTATGACTGGCCTCCGCATGGTTCACAATCGGAGCCGGGTAATGTTTTCCTGCGACGAAGGGAGAAAGGCAAATATTTAATTTAGATAAATACAAACAGGTTTCTTCCTGTTTTGTGTTTTTGATTGCAACTTGAGAAACTGTAGGTAATTTTTGGATATTATGACATGCATCAATTTGTATGTGTTTTTTAATGGAATGCATACAAAGGTTTTCTCTTTAAGCAAGTTAGTGTTCATAACAGTTGAAAGTTTGAAATTATTCAGATAGAAATTTAAGGATATCAGAGAAAATCACATGATAAGTCACCAGATATATAAATATTGCTTATATATAGCATGTACATATAAGCTTATGTATATAATTCTCAAGAAATTCTTGTTCATCCTTCTGACCAAATCATATGTCCTGGATGTCACAGAATAATTGGGGTAGGGGGGGGGCAGGGGATGGGTCAGACCCTCCCGAAAAGTACTTTTCAAAACTTTTTGGCAGATTTTAGCATCCTTAACTTTTGAAGAGAATAATGATGTCTTTTTCAGTGGCATCCTTTAATCGGGTTTGGCTGACATTGGATTCGGGATTAAGAACTCCGAGGATAACTCTATGAAGCGACCTCCTTTACTTTAAGCAGTCAAAGCTCTAACCCAAGACCCTTGTAACACATTCCATGGACATGTTTTAAGTACTTCGATGAAACTTACCTATGATGCACTTGGCCTCCTCCTGGACTTCTACCGGTGCTGTCCACGGGTCAAAGATGTATTTCGTTGGCATGTTCTTCAAGACTGGAAGGTATTTCCTGGTGGTAAAGAGTTTTAACAAGATATTAAAACTTTTTATGAAGACATGGTACTTTTTACAGATATCAACAGTCACCATTACATTAAAGATATTCTCATAACAAAGTTGAATTGATTTTCCAGTTCTTTCTTTTCTTTCAAAAAAAAATGAAAATTGTGTCTGTTATTTCTGTTAGCAAGGAGACTGACATGCAGCACACTGGGAATAAACTTCACATATACACCAGTCAATATCCTCACATCTATGTCCACAAAACATTTCAATAAACAACTGAAAACATTCCTCTTCAAAGTGGCCTATGAAGGGTCACGATTTTGTCAATTAATTTGTCTTCCTACTCTGTACTTTTTCAGTTGTGTATTTTTGTCTGTGTTGTTTTTTTAGGTTTCTGTGCTTTTTTGGGGGCTTTTTTTTCAGCGCATCAAGCTTTTGGCGCTTTTATAAGAACTGTTTATTATTATTATTATAAATTCTCCCTCTGGATCCGTCCGTCAGCCAAATTTGCTTTTTTTTTGTTTCTGCTTTTTTTTGTTTTTTTCAGCGCATCGAGGTGTTTTTAATTTTTTGCGCTTTATAAGAACTGTTTATTATTATTATAAATTCTCCCTCTGGATCCGTCCATCTGCCAAAGTTGCTTTATTTCTTTTCTTTTTTTCTTCAGCGCATCGAGATGTTTTTTTAATTTTGTTTGTGCTTTATAAGAACTGTTTACTATTATTATTATTATTATAAATCCTCCCTCTACCAAATTTGCTTTTTTTTTAGCTTTTCCTTTTTTTTTTCCCAGCGCATCGTGATGTTTTATTGTTTTTTGCGCTTTATAAGAACTGTATATTATTATTATTATTATTATTTACCTTATGAATTCTCCCTCTGGATCTGTCCGTCTGCCAAATTTGACGGGACAATAGCAATGGAAAAACTGCTGGTAAAAGGAACTGCAGGATAACCAGATCCAGTTACCGGCGTTCACGCTCCAGTCCGCATCCAGCAGTAACTCTTCAAATACCTGCGAGAGAAAGAAAGACAGGGGAAATTAATATAATGTGAAAGGATGATTTAGCCAAAGGTATGATTTTTTCATCAGTGCTACGGTCGGGCGGATAAAAGAAAGCATTGGATAATGAAAATTGGCAGGCTTAAGTAAGGTGGGTTTATCAAGCCGGGAGACGTTGACAAATTCTCCCATCCGAAATGGTTTTTACAAATTTCGAAAAAGAACCCAGAATGATGTTTAATTGTTAAGTGGATTGCCACTGGAATATAAACATCGTTAGAAGTCATTCCGCTTCTCCATGGTGCATGGTCGGTGCCGTAAAAATATCTGCCTTCCAGGTTGAGGACGGACGGCAAAATTTGATTCACTTTGATATCATATAAACCATGAGGGGACAAATACAAGAATTTCAACACCTTGCATGGACGTTTAGTGAATTTCCCCCCCCCCCTTTTTTTTTCCTTCTTTTTTTTTTTCCTTCTTTTTTTTTTTCTTCCCTTCCTTTTTTTTTTTTTCCTTCCCTTCAAATTTACACACTCAAATCAAAGAAACTGGACTATAACAAATCTGGAACACAGCCCATTCGTTAAAATTCTAACGAGCAAAACAAAGACATTATTAATATAGGGTGGTGAAGGAGGGGAGGGGTAGGATGTGGTCACTGAGGAGATCTCACCTTCACTCCTTCCTCCCAACTGATCCACAAGTCACCTCTGGTCAGAAAACAGGCAATGGCATGACGGGCCAGTGGGTGTATCCAACCTTCGAGTCTTAACTGTGTCATTATGGCATCGATCCAAGGAAATCCAGTTTTTCCCTATTAAAAACAAATTGCAAAATATGAAAAATAGTTCCATTATACTTAAATTAACTTGACTTTGACAAATTTCCACCCAAATATTGTCCGATCCAAGCTTAAATGAGTCGAATGTTATTGTCAGATACTGAAGTAGAATTTGAACATTTTTGCAAAATTGACCAACTTGGTATTTAACAGCTTGTTTAATGAAGTCTCTGGGCGATGAAATGTTTCGAACTGAGTCGAGGTTGCTCTTTAAGCATTCATTGGATGAAAAAGTCTAGGAGCTGGGTGTCTTTATGATACAGAGTGCAATCTCAGTATGAATAATAATCAGAAGAGTTGGTTTACTTGGTAAAATTGCTGACTTAATGGAGAAACAAACCCAACCATCTTCTTAAGATTATCTGTCAGAATTTTTTAATTTTTTTTATTTATTTATTTATTGTTTTCCTGTTTTTTGGTTAAGAACAACTCTGCCAAACAGCAAGATGCCATAAGTAGACTTCATCTAGTCTTCAACCTTGTATGTGATGGACAATATTCCTGCTATAGCTCACGAATGGAATATTTTTCTTAACTGTTTGGAGAAGTCACTCATCACATATCACATAGACCAAAGCCGATACAGCCCCAAGCCTGGTGTCTCTTTAGCTCAAAAAGTTACTTTAAGTAAAAAAAAAGTGATATTAACATTTGAAACTTTTCCCTCCCCTCCTTGCCCCCTTTTTTCAGTACTCTAATACCTTAAAGGAAACATTGAACCAATTAGTAAGGATAAAATTTTTACCTCTGCCCATCTTTTCAAATAATCAGGATTTCTATCCCAAGGAATCTGTATGCAAATCGGGTTATTTTCCATCTGATCCAGGTTGGGGTTATTGCAGCCGACCGAGAAGAAGAATTCCCTCCAGAGAAGTTGTCCGTGAAGTGAGAGGGGAATTTTGTTTGTCCTTCTAACCTGTGATGACAACGACAATGATGTTAATGTATGAGTTGTTACATGCGAAACGACAATTTTCGCATTCAAATCTGCGTTATTAGAAAGACTCTTATGTTTTACAAAGTGGTTTGTAGACCACAAGGCAAAGATGTGCGAAGTATATTTAAAAAAAAAATGAGCGGTACATTTGAGATTTAGATATACAGTGGCGGTTACTATTACGCGCCTTTCTGGCACAACAGCAATTGCATCGTTGGAAGCTTTTATTTCTTTTCTTGTTTAGTCGGTAGCACATGATGGACACCAACATCTATCTAAGAGTGCTTTCACACTATATATTGAGCAGGGGATCTGAACCGAATCTAATCCTCCACTTGAGATCAACTTCCGAGTGTGAAAGCTCTCATAATCAGGACTTGACCCCAGGATCATAAATCCTCCTTTCGTGTGGAGATCAGATCCGGAACTTGAGGTCAGAGTAACAAGTTCGAAAGCATAGCGGATCCGAGAACAGCCCCAAGTATTAGCAACGAGAAATAGGTAAGCTCGCAGGATTTTCCCACAAGCTGTGAGACACGTTTCATGACTATCAGAACATATGAATCGATGTGTCCAGGCCTGGCGAGGGGGCGAAGGGGTACAGGGGTTGAATTAGGTCATCCAGGAAGAAATGGATGCTAAAAGAGTCTGTATATACTTTGGGGTACAAAAGCAGGCCAGTGGACATTATTGTCCCTGAAAGGCCCGAGGACATTCTGATGTCATGATGACGAGAAACTTACCTTGATGAAGAGATCGGTCAGTTCCCAATAGAACATTCGCGGTGAAAGACAACCGAATCTGAGGTAAGGGCTCAAACTGGTGGGGCTAGGGTTGAGAGCTATGGGGCTCATTCGGGGTCTCTCAAAATTGGCCACCCAGGCCTTCCTCTCTAGATGACGGTTCAGCCTCTGCAGCGCCTCCGTTTCTCCTCCCACCCATACCTTTACGGGAATGTTTTCTGTATCGAAACCTGTCGTCGTGGGGATGTAGAAACAAATTTCTTTAGGTATTTATAAATATGCAATATTATGAAGATCACAGTGAAAATTATGTTAATTTCTTGTCTTTAACTTTTTGTCTGTTATTTGGTTTTCTTTTGTATTCGTCTCGTACTACTGGGAACAACGGGATGAAAACTTTTTCTCTCCCTTTCAACCTAGGTGTTTATTGCAAATCTAACTCAGCTGTGTGCTTTGACTATCTCTGCATTGACAGCCAATCAGAATCCAACACATATACAGTTGTATACACCAATCAGTCCTTCCATGAATCCAAGTACTTTGTGACAAGAGTTCGATATCTCTAATACCTCGTGGCCAAGAAGATTGAACATGTGACTTGCGGACAAAGGAGTTAAAATAGCAACCAGGCTCTTTGTTAGTGACAAGGAGTGAATTCTGCAGATAATATCCAATTTAGATACAATTTTTGTACTCGTATTTTACAATTAAAGATGTTTTTCCCGTTTTTTTTTTTATTTATTTTTTTTATACATTTTTTTTATTTTTTTTATATATATATATATATATATTTTTTAACAACGTAGGGATGTAAGTGATCAAGTTTGACAGCTCATGCAACCAATAAGCTGCTAAACTGTGTCTCTGTGACAGAAAGACAAAATTCTATTTTGTTAGTGCATTTAATAAGCGGTCCTGTCACTAAGATTGCTGATATGGATGTCACCTCGTCATAGTGGTTACTCGCTCGCTTTCTTTCTACAGTCAAAGCCAGGTGTTTTAAGTTCAGGACATTAACTTAAATTGTAGACAAATTTATGTTACAACTAAAAAAATTGTGGGCTTTTCTTGGGTGGTTGGACTTCCAAAAGGTATTAACTTCCCGTCGTGGTGGATCAATCTGCTCAGTGCACAAGAAGTAATCAACAGTGTGCACAACTACAAGCACAGGATCATAACACACACTGACACTACCCTCCTACAATAGTTCAATACTTGATTGAATTAGTACTGCTCATTGGACAAAACCTATGTCAGGTGAAAAACCATCCTGTATCTTCCCTAGCTCTCACCTAATTCTTCTAGTGACGGTATGCCATATTTTTCATAGTGGTCACTGGCGATAGCCATGTCGACCCCTTCCACATCTTGAGCTGTGACTGGAGCCACTGGGTGCTCGGGAGGGCCAATGATGGACACAATCTCTTGGAAGCGACTGTATGTCAGAGGAGGTTCATTGTTGTTCAGACGTAGTACCCTGGGGGGAAAACAATTGAAAGGAAAAAACGAATCATTATTCATGCTGATGCCGGGGGCGGGGACCATACTCCTCTGTCACGTGATTCTGACACATAGACACACAAGCAACACAGGACCAGGTTGGAGAGGCAATTTATGCAAAGCGTAAATTAATTTTCAAAATAAATCCAAAATACTCACTCTTGGGGATCGTAGAGGGTGTGGGACCTCCGACAAATGACTTCGACGCCCGCTTCTTGCGCCAAGGCTTTGATGACCTGATCTTTCTCTCTTCCGTACGGTTCGCAGTCTTCCTCAAAGGAGAGATGAGTAATGCTCCACTCCTGTGAGATATAAGGAACAATATAGTAAGACTTGAGGGGAGGGGTGAGGGGAGGGGTGAGGGGAGGGGTGAGGGAAGGGGTGTGGCCTTGGGGAAGGAAGTATGCCTGGACTTACAAAGGGATGAACATGTGACTGAAACAGAACGGAATATGTTTTAGTTACAGCTTTAACAGTAACACAGAACCCCTAAAGTAGATTTAAAGACCACTCTTTTGGGTATCTGGTTTCTTCTTTTCTTCTTGTGTGTTCATGTTTGGCCAATTTACAGCAACTATGTCATGAAAACCACCTAGTAGGCGACAGTACTTGACAGAAAGGTCTGTGACTGAACTGGCTGATTCAACACTGATGAGGCCAAATTATCTTTTCTTTTGCCGTCTTTTTTTGGGCTTTCACAACCCCCAGACTTGGTGGGAGACTATAAATTTATACTTCTTCGCTTTCTGTAATTTGAGGAGATAAGCAGTTTAATCAGAGTCTTATTGTTACTAAATTATCTCGGAAATATTCAAATATATTGATATTTCTGTCATTCAACCTCACCATATATAGGCCAGTAATACTGAATTGATGAGGGGAGCTTTTTTTCCCCCTTTTTTTGGTGAGATAATTCTTTGACTGTTTTTTAACTGACATGAAACAGACAAGATATTAAGGTAGGATTTTCAACTAAGACAGAGAGGAATATATTTCTTCTCCGTGTGTCACGTTGTCTTGCCTGTGGAATAATCCCTTTTATCTAAGTTAAAAATTGAGATTTCAATAAAGATTAATTTCCTCTCGCCGGTGGGAATTATTTTACCTTTAAAAGCCTCGGAAAGACATCAGCGGGCTGCCCACGCACCAAAAACAGACGGGAGTTGAGTTTTCGCAAACTCTTGTCCAGATCTTCCAAGCAATCTAAGAGAAACCTTTGAAAGGTAAAGGGAAAAAATATGACTTCATTATAACAAAGGATAAAATCTTCAGGGTACAGAAATGCATTAGTTTTACAACAAATACGATCTCTCGAGATTAAAGCAAAATATTTCCTTCACGTCATAAAAGTCTTAATTATCTTGGCCGGAACATCAATATTTTAATGAGCATCCCCCAAAGTGTTAAAAGAAAATATTTCTCTGTTTGCGAGTATTGTTATTAGGTCATAAGATGTCAACGTCATGTCAAATTGGCACTGGGGGGTAACACAAATTTAAAAACTTTAAAATCGGTGGGGGGGGGGAGGGGTTCCATGCTTTTCAAAGTAACCAGAATGCAAATATGCATTGTGGTTTCAATGATGTAACATGAGCAGTTTTCTTCATGAATCTGACGTAATGTATAGTGAGGGTGAACATGTTTACAAGGGTTTCAACATTTTACCGCTGATGACCCCAAATGACCTTTGACCTTCACCAAAAACAATAGGCTTCTTTAACTCAATGTGGTACTTCGAGACACTAAATAAGATGTTGTGTCAAGCTTCAAGTATTGAGATATCGTGATTACAAGGTTTTCACAATTTTGACCCTGGTGACCGCAAATGACCTTTGCCCTCCACCAAAACCAATAGGCTTTTTATAACAATGTGGTACTCCTACACACTAAATATGAGGTCTGCCCATGATTCCCTTCTTGAGATATCGTATTTACGAGGTTTTCACAATTTGACCCCTGGTGACCCCAAATGACCTTTGACCTCCGCCAAAAACAATAGGCTTCTTTTACTCAATGTGGTTATTCTACACACTAAATATCATATTTGTCTGACCTTCCCTACTTGAGATATCGTGTTTACAAGCTGGGCGTCACAAACGCACTCACACACTTAAATATATAGACAACACTGCATGTACTAAATACAAATAATATAGTTAAAACATTTAGTCTACTGTGTGAAGAAAATCAATGTAGACCCAAACAAGGATGTCTTGAGGCACAACATTAATTTGTTGATATGTTGTAGAGACTAAAAAAAAAACACTGCGCTAGCAGTGCAAGTCGTAGTACTTAGCCTACCCACAGTTTTAAGTGATCATAGTGCATGGAGGTCAACAATTCATACCGCCTGTCCAGGTTTACACTTCTTGCCCTCACATAATAACCACCACAGTAGGCCAACCATCGCAACAACAAAACAATGCATAAACTAGCAAAGGGCTGACTGAAGCTTGTTACGGTTTAAATCTTTCATGTCCATTCAACTTTTCTTGAAGGAATAGGACCTGAAAGCAATTCTTAGCATTACGTAACATATACGTACAGTACAAAGCCTCCCTTGTGTATTTTCGCCCACGAATTGCGCAAACAACACAAAACATCTGACAGTCACATCACGTTGCAGCAAACGTGAGACCAAAAGCACAGGGACTGTGAGACATTACGGATGCGTTTAACGGCCATCATTGTTACGTATTTCAGAGCCGAGTCGCCAGTTTTGTACGAGAGCAAATGAAGAACTAGATTAATTTATGTCCAAGTACTAATTATGATGAAAGATGTTCATATATCAAATCCAATATGGCCAGGACTTCACAAAGAACGACAATGACCGTATGGTATCTTGGATTAACTAAAAGCTGGATATAATGACATGCGAAGTAGTAGCTTAGAGCAGAAAGGGTTTCAGCAACAACGAATGACGTTATTTCAGAAATAATGCTTCACTTTTAAAAGCCGCTCATGCTGAAATTTTTTTTTTCCGCTCATGCTGAAATTTTTTTTTTTTTTTTTTAGTGAACAACATAACGCCAAATCTCACAGGGTCACTGATTTAGCTTACTGGCCGTTGTCTGTTGTTAATTTATTAATTAAAGTTCTACGTGTATATACAACCCAAAGATTATATACCGTACGTAAACTATAGGTTAGGCTGTAGCCTAGGCCTTTATCTATGAACTAATTGCGCCATTTTGAGACTAACGGCGATCGCCATCGGTACATAATATATATGCGAGGGGTAGAAATTGACCCGATAACAAACAAATGGGTATAACGGTTAGCATGCAAGACATACTTTTGATCCATGAAAAGGGTTGTCTAAGGACCCAGCTCTGATTTATAGGTCACCAGTTTAGAGGGCCCCAATTATGCTAGACATTCAGATAATGACCCCTCATGTTCAAATTTCAACAAGCGGCATTTTAACCGCACTCTGAAAGTAGTTATCCCACAGTAGTGAGATATTTTAGAAAATCGATGGATTCTTTCCGTTTTTAGATCTCATCAGCTTCGTATTGTGTAAAAAAAGGGGGGGGGGGGTTGAGGGACATTGACAGTAGCACTATACAATAACCTTAAAAATAAATAAATAAATAATTCATGTACAGATCAAGAATCGAACCAATGACCTCTGGGTTACAAGCACAGTGCTAGAACTAAATAATTTTCATATAAGTTAGAGACAATGGGCCCTATTCTTCAAGATGGGGCTACAGCATAGGGCGGACTTAGGATTTTAAACAGGAGAGGGCATGGCTATAAGGTTGTTGAAGCAAACTAACATGCAGGTGGGGGGGGGTGGTTAAAGGGTGACTTTAGGGTCCTCCCCCACTGATAAAATAATACTTTTAAACATGAAAGTGGGTGCATGAATCTGAGGCATAGTTAGGCTATAAATTAGGTACAAACTTAGGTAAATATTTCAGGCCATATGCTAATAGGCGAAAGTACTTTTAATTTTTTGTATGGGATTTAGGGGGAGGGGTAGGGTTAGTACACCCCACTTGACTGCACCTGATGTAGGCAAAACGGTTAAAATATTACAGGCATTTTCTCATCCTTATCTTAACATTGCATGCACAAGCACATGATTTATATATCATACGTTTTCATAGACTGAGAATACTTGTCCTCATTTTATGGAGTAAATGACAAGTTAGGACAGTTAGGACACCCCCATACCAACAGAAAATGTGGAAACGTTTTTGATGGTATGTGCATAACAATTTCAACCAGATTAATTGTGAGTTGGTGACATATATGAATTAAGGCAGTAGACTTCAATTATTCATACACATTTTTCTTGCTTTTGTGTTTCCTGGAGAGATGAGATTCAACCAAGAATATTGCAGATGACTGCAGTGTATCTCCTTCACTTTTCTTGTAAGTTGAAGATAGAGCAGATATATACATATTTGTTCCACAGTTCCAGCACCCCTCCCCCCCCCCCTCCCATCCAGTTGTCATGTGCCAGGTAGTATACCGATCATAGCATGCCGATGTGATGAAAGTTGACGTGATTCGCATTCCAAGTACGATAATTAAAATTGGCGTTCTTGTTTTAAAGAACATATTGTATCTGGAACCACACCAAATGCTGATTATTGATAGGCCTATACATAGTATCAACCCCCTACCCCCGCCCCCCCCCCCTTTTCCCCAACTGGCATCTCAAGCTCTGGCAATTAACCCAAAGTGGTTCAAAGAAAAAATGTGTGGTCCCCGCACACTCAACCCCACCATCATAAAGGGTGTTACCCTTCTCTAGTAATATTGGGTTTTTTTCGTTACATTATCTGCGTTTATCTGAGATTTATTAATTATAAAAGAAGAGCCGCCTACCTCCATCTATTTATTCCTTTCTCGCACAAGCCCGCAAACCATGGATCCAAAATGTACACACATCTGAAGACCTCCGTGCCTCTCTGAAGCCCTTCCTTCAATGCAGGATTGTCATGCAATCTGAGACCTTTACGAAACCAGTGAAGCTGACTAATTTTCCTCGGGAAAATATCGTCTATCTTTCGTTTAGGCATGGAAAGTTTGTGTTGATCAACTAATCAAAAGTTTTACACTCTAGCCTTATAAAGATAGGCCTTGGCTTTCGCCTTTAGTACTGTAGTGAGCGCGACTTGCAAGCTTATCTTCCGCTGTTGCGTAAGACTTCCAACAACAGATTTTGACTGAACGATGAACAATTTTCTCACTTTTTACTCCAACACTCTTCTAAGAAGGCTCAAGCCTGTATTTGGCTACTACAAATTCTACAATTATGTCATTTTTCTGGTAAATTAACCTATGAATGTAGGCTAGTCAGAAATTTTGTCAAAGCTCTAGGACTGAATCCGATCACGTATTGTTCCATAGACTTCTTCTTACACAGGAGATACCACAACACAATAAAATATCGAATGACCGTATGAAATGCATACTTTTATCCTAGACAACTGGTATAAATTGTTGCGAAGAGACCAAGATAGTGTACAATTCCTCAAATCGTATGAAAATGATGGCTTCACACTAAAGAAAGTACAAGTGTTCCTGTAGAATGTTATCAGTTCTCCGAGCTATAGCTTGCTTGTTGAAATCTCGAAGTCTTGTTGAAGTATTGTTTAGGTATGATGCTAATACATATGTTCGTGCACGCATCAGAACACGGGTAAGGAAAACCACTTATCAAGTCACGTTTACGCTGTCATGTTACGGTACTGTATATGTGCCATAATCGAAGCATTGAGCCCGTGTTTAAGTTTGTCCGTTCAACGGTCAGTTCTTTTTTAGAGACTGCAAGGGGTGGGTCATTCAGTTTCGATCAAAATGAAACTGAGAAAGGATTAACAATTATTTGTCCAACTGACAGTCGTTATGAAAAAAAAGACGTGACAACAAGTGTAGTTAGGAGGGTTATTCCTGAAACGTTGTTAACATCCTTGTATCGACATAATGACATAATGTCCTAATATGATCATGTCATAAATACCGATATGTCAGTGAGGTACAGAGAAGGGTGTGAGCAGGGGTAGGGTAGGTTGAAAGTCTCCCAGAAATCTTTTTCCGCCCTACGGAAATCTTCAGGTATGAGACGGTGACAGCCAAATATTAGCAAAGAAAGGTAGTTGGCTATGATATATGTGATACTGCATTGGCTACGTGTTGTTATAGCATCATGGTGAAACTAACCTGCTTATCAATAATAAAATACAACATAACCATTTGGGTCATATAAGATATATGAGATACCTACCCACACATTTTATTATGTATTTTTTAAATGTTTGATAGCGTTAATATGAACAGGGCCGTAGCCACTAAGAGCATGGGGGCGGCGTGCCTACTCTCTTCTTTGCCAGTGGCGTGCGCAAAGGGGGCATAGGGGGCATGGCCACCATTTCCGACCTTCAGTCGAGGGGAAACAATTCAGTCGGGTGATTTTGCATTCAGACAGGGAAGAAATGGACCTTTACTACGGGTGTATCCCCCCCCCC
>KN885944.1:44860-63994 GCA_000934455.1 Apostichopus parvimensis | reverse complement strand
GGGGGGGGGGGGGCAGCTTCCTCTGCCAGAGCCGAAACCTCCTGTTAAAAAATCTAGCATTTCAAGAGAGGATTTTAAATTAGTCTTTGTGGCGTAGATGTTATTAATAAAAGAAGGTTTTGAATACTGGGGGCAAGGAGAAGAGTACGTGTTTTGAATATTTTTGGTTGGAAACAACAAGTTACTAATTAAAGATAGAAGGATTGTGTTAGCTGCTGCAAGCAGCTTTTTGGGAAAGCAATATAACTCAGACATGTTGAGGCAAATTTTAAGGGCTTTATTATTAAAAAATTAGTGTATGTGTATAGACCTAATAACCGTCGTCACGTTATTGTTCTTCGTACCAATTAGTATAGGAGCAAATCCTATTGATAACAAATTTGGCTAAATAATGAGCGAAAGGTCTTTATTGACACATATGCCTATAACACCTCACGGGTATGAACTTTCATTGTTTACTGGATATTAATATGGACATCCCTCTTTCGTTTTATGTGAATAAAAGCCTATTCATATATCTTTATGACTCATACAAATCAGAAAGGAGTTAAGGGTATCAAAATACTTTATCATGAACAAAAGAACGCATATATTGGTGTACACAAAGGGTAGGCTTGCTACATAATATAATAGAGAAGAGATCGAAGATGCAATGTTAGTCAAATACTGCGAGAATAATCTAACCAAAACTAACGCCACATAGCTCAATCGGTTTCCAAAAATAGCGAAGTGTATACTTGTATCAACATAAGAAAGAACAAATTTGCCTCTTTGGGTCCCTTATTAGAATCAAACTAAACCATATAAATCGCTTCTCGGCCTTTTGACTATAAGATCATGTGTAGTATATTTTCCCTTTTCTAGGGACCTCCTTATACACATTTAACGATGATCACACAGTCACAGTTTAAGTTTCAATGTAAGGGGGATCGTGGATCGGTGAACTCTTTTGGTTTTCGTGCCTAGGTTCTATTGAAGTGAATTTTCTTAATACTTTTTTTTTGTAAACTTACACCCTGACGCTAGAACAATGGTATGATAATTGCGTGCGTATAGATGTAGTTAATTAAGTCGGTTCTCCGTACAGGTACCGACTGTCTCTGTATGTGGCGTGACCATATAATTAGCGCAATTGATTTCAAATCAGGACGACTACAATGTGCCTCTTCGAATTACTTATAGGGCAACGTTTTTGCCTTTATTAATTCGTTCTTGTCGAATACCAAACTCAGTCCGAACTTACTACGCCCATTATTTCACCACTTTCTTTTCGTTTTTTCTCATGTTTTGCCAATCATAAATGACAGGGATGATAACTATTATTAACCCTTTTATCATTTTAGTAATTCAATGTTGAGGTTGGAGGTTAGTTAACTAGTTTCCAGTGTCATATATATAGACTACTAGATCAGAAATGAGACGTCTTGGGAATAACGTTACTGAATACTACAAATCAAACACAGTATTAAGTGGTTTCAAACTTTCTGTTTACTGTTCATTTCTGTTATCGGTTCCCGCGACAGAAAGTAGACGCGGGGATATTAACGTTCTTAATTTTATGGCACAGATGTAAAACTGATTATTTAGTAGGCTATGTCAAGAAAGACCACCCAAATTCAAAACAAACTTTCAACCTTTTTATTATATGTCTGATATGTTTCCATATGAGCCGCAGTCAGTTGCTTCCAAGAATTTCAAAAGAAGGACACTACCTACGATTTGTGTTATTGTGAATGTCTATACTAACATACTCATGCATGTGACCCGATCGCAGTGCCACTTGTATGGCAATAATGTGAAGAAACCAAGCATCTGTCGCGTATTTACATGTGATTGAGGGAAGAATTGGGTGGGGGTGTGGGCAGTGGCGGAGCTAGGGGTATTGGTCAGGAGGGGCGAGAATGGTCTGCAGGGGCGCTTTCGACACTATCTAAGCGGAGCGCCACCATTGGTTGGCGCGGAGCATACAGAAATTTTTTGAGTAAAGATACACTCTAGATCGCCGGAAATGACCCTTTCCGGGCCTTGCTAATTTGCAGATAAACGAAGAATAAATAGGTGTTATCGCCATTTTGTCAGAAAATTACACCAACAAAATGTGACAAATGTCAATAGGTAGATGAGAGCGCAATAAAAAAGTCAATAATTGCAAATAAGTAAAAAGTGGTAAAAAGCTGAAAAGGGCGTCAGCAGTCCATTTGAGTCCGTCAGGGGGGGCATCCGCCCCCCCTGACTGTATGGACGCTCCGCTACTGGGTGTGGGGTAAAGGGGATTTGAGGTCAGAGAACTTGCCCTACGGCCCTTTGATATGCACTTGGTATTTCACTGGGCTGATTAAAAAAAATGTCAAATGACAAACAGAGGTGTATAATAAATTCAATTCCATTTTTTTATTGTCCAATGCCAAAAAGTAAAATAATACTCAGTACAATTTTTAAGAAGTGAATCAACTAAATTATCTTAACTAACCTTATTCCATTAAGACACAAGCTGCCATTGGTAAGGCCACATTATGAAATAAAATCTTTCAATGAGCCACAAATATGGTGTAGTAAGTGTCTCTCGTAATAAACATTTGGTTTAAAATGATAAATAGACTGTTTCCTCATATCAATACCTTATATTAAAAACAAAAATCAGAAAAATCAATACCTCGCCAAAAGTTCATGAAAGTCATTTCACATTCCAAGTACATCTAAATAACATCTAAATTAGCTGGAATATTGGTAAACTACACTGATAACGAATTCCGAATAGTAAATCTGAGAACACACAAATAATTTAAAACTAATTCTTGGCTCAATGAAATCAATCCTTCTGCACTGATAAACTACAAGCAAGACAGGAAATGATGACGCCCAGATTCTCTGCTAAAAATGTAACATAGCAATCTTGAATATCATTTTCAAAGCAAGAAAGATTTCTGCATGTTCAGTCACTCTCAATGTTGCCAGTGACTAATAAAAATAAAATTAAACAGAGGGATGAATTCCCCCCCCCCCTTCTAATATCTGTAGTATTAGACTGAGGGGCAAATGCCCCTCTCTTACCCTCTGCAGTATTAGACAGAGGGGAAATCCCCCCTCTTACCCTCTGCAGTTTTAAACAGAGGGGCAAATCCCCCTCTCTACCCTCTGCAGTATTAAACAGAGGGGCAAATCCCCCTCTCTACCCTCTGCAGTATTAAACAGAGGGGCAAATACCCCTCTCTTACCCTCCGCAGTATTAGACAGAGGAGCAAATCCCCCTCTCTACCCTCTGCAGTATAAGACAGAGGAGCAAATCTCCCTCTCTTACCCTCTGCAGTATTAAACAGAGGGGCAAATCCCCCTCTCTTCCCTCTGCAGTATTAAACAGAGGGGCAAATCCCCCTCTCTTACCCTCTGCAGTATTAGACAGAGGAGCAAATCCCCCTCTCTACCCTCTGCAGTATAAGACAGAGGAGCAAATCCCCCTCTCTACCCTCTGCAGTATAAGACAGAGGAGCAAATCCCCCTCTCTTACCCTCTGCAGTATTAGACAGAGGGGCAAACCCCCTCTCTACTCACTGCAGTATAAACAGAGGTAAAAATGAACACCAAAATATGATCATATTATCTTGTGATTGGTAATACGAATAGAGCAACCAGTAGTAAACGTTCGTTTCTGAACATTTTGTTGGATATTCAATGACAGTTTAACAAGGTTTACTTTAGTCTCACCATTTTCGTTCTTTTCCATCATATCCCTATCTTGCTCAAAACATATTTTGAAACAATTAATATTTGAATCTTGGTTCTCCTTTGACTTTTTCTCTGCATTCTGTTTCACTTAGTTCATAAACCTTATATTTTATTTACCACACACTGGTTAATCTTGATCAAATATGCATCACCTGGTAAATTAAATTGAGAGGGAAAAAATATCTTGATACTTTACTGGATAAATTATTCATATATCATATGTGAAACTTTTGACAGTAAACATTTCCAAGAAACATTCATTGCACAACAAGGACTAGTAAAGCTTTTAGTGTTTTATGGAATGATAAGTTTGATTGATTGAAAGACAAAACTTATTTACTGTATGCATATCAGAGGAGCATTCAGCTTTCTTTGTAGTGGGGTGGGGGGGGGGGTTGACTTAGATGTTGTCATCCAGGGAAGGGGTCTAAGTCGAGGAACTTTTGAAACAATGTTAAAGAGTTTTGGACTGTTTAGGTTGTACTGCACACAAATGTTATTTACTGTACAGAATTTTTGTAATGTACTGGCTACAATTGATGGGGGGGGGGGGTGTGAGCCACCCTGATTTTGTTTCTGGGAGGCCCCTAAGAAGTATATGTCACCCATGGTGAAACATACACATTTATGTTTTGTTCATTCATACTTAGTAAAGATTCCTAAATCCTATTGGTCCATTCAGGTCAGCTGACCGTGGTTAATCCTGTGAGTAACGCACGGTAAAATTACGGGGCATCACTTTAATAAATCTTTGGTTATATGTAACCAAAAATGCTTTGTTTTATGATTTTTCCCCCACACAAATGGTAGTGTATGAATGAACGGGGTTAATCAACGGTCTAGCGTGCGTTACTCACATGATTAATGCACTCCGGGTGTTAATGCTATCGCTGGATGCACTCGGGCTCTGCCCTCGTGCATCGCTTGCATTATCCCCGATCGTGCATTAATCCTGTAAGTAACGCACGCTAGACCGTTGATTAACCCCTTATTATAAGATATGCATTGAAAATTGTTTGTAATAATGAGTAAATCAAGGCAGTTTTTAAATGTTACAAATTAACTAACAGGAAACACATTTCTTTGGCTAGTAAAAATTCCACTAGTATAACACTGATATATATAGAAATTGACTATTTTTTGGGGCTAGATAAAATAACTAATTTGAATGCTACCACCAGGTATCGTATCATTAGCAAAATACTAAAAAAAGAAAAACTATGCCAAAAAAAAACTATGTTCATGATGTACCTGAGACAGTCGCTGGTAGACACTGACGTGACTCAATTTCATGACAACGGGAAAATGAGTAGAAAAACATCGGAGGACATTATGAAATAAAGTAAAAACAATAATTCCTGATGCCTGAGAATCCTGTGAAATTTGTAATCTTTGCTTTGTTTTGTCCAACTTTGGTTATTCTGAGTTGGATGGAAATACCAATTTTTCCCATCTGCAATTATGATTACCCTGGTTATTGCTACCTAAACTGATAAAATATGATTTCTGTGTATACATAAAATATAAATTTGATCAAAACCGAATAATATGCTTTTGGCAAGAATAAAAACACATTAAAACTATGACAGTTCAATAAATGTTTTAACAGAACCCCACTCTTTAAAATGTTATCATGTATTCAGTGTACGCTGTCCAGGGGCACAGGGCAATGCAAGCAAATTAACATACACGACCAAATTTAATGAGCACAAACTTCAAATGATTTAAATAGATGGATAAGAATCAGTCACATAAATGCCGAAATTGCATTCTTTGAAACAAAAAAAAATTAAAAATAGAAGCCATTTCCTGTGGTAAGTTCAAGACAATATTTGGTAAAGTAAAAGATGACATTTAAGATTAAATCTGGATGTTTATCTGGATTATCTGGCATTTGAAGAAATTTCTTGTAAAATTCACTTCACAACTATACAATACAGAGACACAAGGAATCTGCTGCACATATCTACATTGTAGTTACATTAAAATTTAAAAATTGCATCAGTAATGAAGAACTTAAGAATAAAAATGATGAAACATTGTTAAAAATGATGAAACACTGTTCATACTTTTTGCCCTCAAATTACAAGTTGTTATTAACAGGAAATTTAGTCTGGGCAGTATATTTTAATAAACCTTCCTTCTTTGATAAGATAAAAGTCTCTTAAAAGGAAAGACTTGTAGAGGAATAATTGATACCAACCTTATTTTTGTTTGTTCTAATCTTTACCATATCTCTAATTTTGCAGTATTAAAAATTTGAAAAGTGAACCACTTTCAAGATCTGGTATTTGATTTTTATAAAATCATCGCAGAATGCCATCCATCGCAAGGTCTGAATATTCATTTAGAATGTGTAAAAGTAAGTTGGCCTGACGTTTCAATCCTAGCAGGATCTTCTTCAAAGCTAAATGACAAGTAACAGTAACAGAAGGGACAAAAACACGCACAGAATTTTATTCATTTAGAAGAAATGAGATGACTTTCAGACCTATTATTACACTATTTTGTACCAAAAAGTTCATTATTTTGCTCAACCTAAAAATATTGGTGAAATGAACACACTGGGTACTTTCTTGAAAGGTCTGTCTTGCCTGGTTCTGGCTAATTAAACACAATTTATAGATATTTATTATTATTATTATTCATAATTTCTGGTCACATCAACTGAAAGATGGAATTGCACAATCTCCTGTTTTGTTTGTGTACAGTTTAAAATAATATGTTGATAAAAGATACATAGCAGGCGATGTTCTAACTGGATGAAATGTGAAAAATGTGTAAAATGTGAAAAAATGTACAAACAATTAGTATGCGCAGTGATTTAAATGAAAGTCCAATGATTATTGCTATTATTGCATTAACTACTCCACACTGGAATGTGTATGTAATTAAACCTATGTAGATTACATAACACTAGCATAATGTTTTACACTATTACTTTATAATTTTAGCAGTTGAGTCAAATCTGATGTTGGTTATGTAAAATTACTATCAAATGCAGGATAGTGTTTGAAACAATCAGTTGAATAATCTAATGTTGGTTATGTAACATTACTATCAACTAGTTTAGATCAACTACAGTATTTAACCCACAACAGGATTTGACTGACTACAGGATTTAATGAATTTGAGCTACTACAAGATTTGATTGATTACAGGACTAATGATCAACATTGTGTGTGGATTACATATCATTAATGTTGACCAAATTTTTGTTGTATAATATCAGTTTTAGATCAATTAAATATGTTCGGGGTTAAACAGAATGAATGATAACTGTGGATTAGTATTACCATTTACATCTACAGAAGTTTATCTCTAAAATATATAATCAATTTCAACAATTTATTATCCATAGATACAATATCATATTAATATCAAAGAAGACTTTTCACTTTTCTAAACTCAGTATTTTAATATTTGCTTTTTTCTCATTACAATATCAATCTCCTATGTACACTTCACTGTTAAATATGTGTCTGATAGATATATTGTAAAAGTTTTCACTCTTTCCTGTTTTCTTTTTATTATTAATCAGTATTTTACTCTGAGTATAAACTGCAAGAACATGTAGATACGTTTACTATAAAACGTGATGACAGCATGTCTTCTTTAAGTGCAGAGATATTGTGCTGATATTTGTACCTAAAATGGAGGAATACAAACGCTATGAAGAATCTTGGATATAACCACAGCAACTCTCACGTCGGGGAGTAAAAGATGTTCTCATTGACTGCGTCTGCTTGAACCAGTTGATCGATCCTGGTCAGCAAGAAATGCTTATCCTTTCCTTCCTGTGCAGGAAACAAAGTAAATGGAAGTCTTTTTGAAATAAAGAAAATTAGCAGCACACAGAGTGAAGAAAGATATTTATACAGTGGCATACCCTTGTTAAAGAGAAATTTCAAAACGCAGACAATCCAACACATACTGGGAGGACTGAATTTTTTCCCCAAGTGTCAAAAACGTTTGTCGTTAAACCCATTCCGTAATTATACTTTATAACGAGTAACGACTGTTCTTGTCCAGACATTTGGAAAAGAGCGTAGAGGTTTAGAGGGCCCACAGTGCTAAAATGATTACCGGTTCACTCTAGGCATGGTAAAGCAGGAATGCTAAGGATGTGAGGAGGGAATTAAATCTGTGGAAAGAGCTCCTTTCTAAAGTATTCTTTTGTGTCATGATTTGAGTCTATTATGCTTCATGAGGAAGCCATGGTTTTTGCAACAAAGGATACTTTTGGTGTTTAAGTGTGGGAACAAACATACTGTCCAGTAGATGGCTGTACAAACATACAGTCTCCATAAGAGTTAATATTAATTGAACACCGGTGTTTTATATTACTCTCTCTTCTGATCTTCTTTCCTCACTCTTTCAGCCTCATCTGTAATATTGTAGGTTCCCAAAATTACCCAAATATTTCCTTAAACGACCCATCTGGTGGTTTCCCTAGGCTAGTTTGACCCACAGAATCCTAAAGACAACAGTCACTCAATATCTACTCCCTAGTGATTGATGATTTAACTGGACATTGACTGATTTGATTTCAACCGATTGCACATTATCTCAAAGTTAGCAAAACAACAGCACAGATACATTTATCAAACTTGGCATGAAATATAGGAATGTTTACTGTCAGCTTCCATCCAAAATATTGTTCACTGAACAATGTTTTTTTTCTTTCCAGTTTTTCGTTATTCCATTGCCTTGGTAACACCTGTATAAGCTTGGCATTAACCAACGTTTGAGTCATAGCTTGAGAAGCATGGATGCAGGCTTTTTTCAACAGTACTGTGCTATGCTTTACATTGGAATATGAGCTAATTACTTTGATACATATTCCAAACTGATTTATAATGGTTTATGAGGGTCATACTGCAAACACTAGAGGAACATGACCTAAACACATAAAGGGATCCTTTTCACTGACCTGGACAGAATTTGCTTTTGGGTTGTGATAGTTTGATATACTTAATTTATTTCTTAATTTATTCCTCTCACCAGACTGAGCTGTGTCTTCAATAGCATGATCATTCCCAGCTGAGCTGAACCAATGGCAACGTAGTAATAGAGAAGCAACCTGAAATGAAAAAATAAATCATATGTAATGATGACTTTCTGGAATTATATCATTTCAAAGGTCAATGCAAGGCAGCTCTGAAAGGCATGAGAATGGATTGAGAGGTGAAGGGGAGGAGGGGGGGGGGGGGGTTAAAGGTATGCAGTGGAAGGGGGATTGAAAACTTGCAGATTTTACTACCCTGATTCCCTATTAACAATTAGAATCACATGTCATTTGGTCTGCTTAGTTACAGTCTGGCAGGGAGCTGAGGGTAAAAATTGTCCAAAATATGGATATGAAAGTCTAGTTTTGGTTTTTTCTCTCCTCCACTCTATGGTACTAATAATTTTTTCTACAGAAATTATAAGATTCATAACTCCACCAGTTCACCCATCCAGTCTTACTAAAGTGAAAACTTACGCCAAGAATACGATAAGAGGGATACAGAAGCCTGCGGATCCCACAAACTGGAGAACATCTGAAAACACATTATTCCATTTTTCAAGAGATAGTTGCAGCTCGTTCCAGATATAATCTCCATTATCCTGCAATCTGAATGGCCCACACCCTCTCGAAGGTTCAATGCTGGTAAATTATAAAACAAAAAGTATCTTTAACAAATAACATATCATTAAGTAATGCATTTTTGTTTCTGTTTAAGTAATCAACTAAATTTGTTTGGGCATCTTGATAAGAGAACACCAGATATTACCGTGCAATGTTTTATAAGACAACATAAAAAAAATTCTAAATGTCACAACTTTGTTTCCTTGAACACACTGGAAGTATTAAATGCATAAAAATAGATGGTAATATAAACCGGCAATTTTGGATTAATCTGAATGACTGTTTTGTCCATAACATCAAATTTTAGCTGCCAGGTTTTGACTCTCAATTTCAAATCACATGAATTATTCAGAAGATCAACGCTACCCAGGGGCATACTGAGGCATAAATTACTACCAACTTTAATGATCCAACTGTCACCTCTAAAACAGATAGAACTAGCACCCTTCATGACCCAGAGTACGTCAGCACCATTTGTACCTTACCTAGCACCATGTTGGACACAGCGACACACCGGTTTCTAGTTGGTAAACCGATGAACCAATCAGCCCTCGTTGCTACCAAACCATTTAACATGCATACATGTCAATATCGACGTCAATATGGTAGCAATAAATAACTTCAATCTGTTAAAACCAACACTTGTTTCCTACAAATCTGGAAATCAAACTCACTTGGAAATGAAATACCCTACAGGAGCAATACACATCAGGAAGGTGACCATTAATATCATCATGAAGAAGATGCCGGAACGAGATGCCCTGAACGGTCGCTGAGATGGAAGCATGTTGATGAGAAGGCTCCATTTTTTCAAGTAGAAGAAGACAAAGAATTTGACCAGCGTCATCAGAGGAAGGAACGGACAAAAGAAAACTCCAATCCTGAAATAAAAATAAACTAAGAAATGAGCAAAAAAAGAGACATTTAGCTTCATGATCAACCCAAAGACGTTATAGTTACGAGAAAGTCAATGTTGATGTTACGCTTATGTGTTAGCAGCATCACAGATCAGTGAAAACTATAGCTTCTTGATTGCATCTCAAAAGGAAATCTTGGACAGCTGATTTGGAAAATAAACATCAAAATTGCAAAAAGGTATGACATGGAATAGGACTCATACTGATAATCTCAGGATTACACATCCTGTGCTATATCAACTGAGCTTTTAAAATCTACTTTAGTCGCACTTATCCATATTTTTTGAGTGGGGAATGGGTGAGGGGAGATGAGGAGAGCTAGTCAGAAGTCACAGCACCTTGAACAACAACATATTTATCAGGTATCCCATCCTAATTTGCACTTGATACAATCAACAAAGCAGCAGGGATTACACTGCAAATTCAGCATTTCATATAAAAATATCTGGTAGTTTTTTTCTTTAATATTTGCTCATAGATATAGGAATTATCCCATGCATTTTAAGGAAGCACTGAGGACATTGTTTTAATGGGAGTTAAAGCTCGCGCACAAAGAAACGTCTCATGCCGGTAATCTGACCTAGTTTTGAATGAGGTGTAACAGAAGTATTAGACACCACCATTTGATCCCAGAAAATACACACAGCTTGCTACCGTCGGTAATTAGACACTAGTGCACAGTCAATACATGCAGCTACGGTCAATACCCACAACACAGTGTACATAGTAGCGCTGGACGTCTCAGGTCCGTATAAAGATAACAAGGTATAACGTTTCATTACTGTCTGCATTTTGTAGCGACAAGAAGACCACTTCACTTGCAAGCCATGGAAAGTTAATTTTTTCAGAGGGCGAGACGCCGTTTTGGGCGAGTCTTCAATGCCTTTAAGCAATACAGACAACACTTTGTATTAACAACCTTAACAACACCATCATCTTGGATTTTAACTCAGCATTTCTCGTGGGAATGGACCAAAAATCTCTAATAAGAAGAATGATCTTGATTTCAGTCTTGGGTTTATTTTTAGTTAACTTTTACATCGTACAAACAATACTTACCAACAAACCGCTTGAGAATACACAATTGCGAGTACATTTTTGGGAATTTCAAACTCCATTTGTCCCAGGGCCTTGGCAATTCCAATTTGGAAATATTTGGCAGCAAGTCTGTGGATAGGTAGTGATAGCAATTTGAGAGTTAATTCATTGCAGTGTAAATGTTAGGCGCTTGTCGGATTCCCTTACTTCGGACAATTGTGATAACATGAAAATAAAATTCATGCCAGGTGTTCCAATCAAGTCCTTCGTTTATTAATACACTGGTGTGAAAATCTGCCTCGCTGACAAATTATCTGTTTCTCACAAGGTTTTCAAGATCCTATGAATGCAGCCAACAGACCCTTCCAGTATAATTTAAAGTTCAAGGTACATATGGGAAACAACTTCACCCAGGTGTATAAACGGGTACTTGCGAGGTGACTTGTAAATATAGTTGCCTGTGCCGGTTTGTGGCTGCACCCTATGGGAAGTCCCCCAGGGGACACGTGGCTGTGGTGCACTGTGGTGCCCCAGGAGAGATTGTTTGAATTGTGCACTTTGGTGTGTAGGTGTGACAAGTTATCAATGACCAGGGTTAAGTACAGCACGGCGAGGCTTTATTGTAAGTTGCGCTATATAAGAACTGTTAATAATTATTATTAATTAATATTATTATTAATGAACCTGGCTTGCTGTAAATCTGGATGATTCATTGATTAGGATAAAATACTGTCTTAAAGAGACAACAGACACATGTAGAAATTTCTGATCTTTAATAAATCCCATCTAATGTGAGATTTTTATTTTTGTTTCAAGAGTAGGAACATACTTTAGTGTTACAGCCTGCAGTTGGATGAAAACTTTTCACTGTAGCCCAAAATATCAGTTTCATACCCACTCTTAGCTGATTGATTAAGTTCACAGGATAGCTGCCCTCAAAAGATATTGATAGCAAAGTGTCATGCAGCATGTTAGCATGTCTATATAAAACTAATTCTGTAACTAAGCACTACAAGTATTTGCTCTTTTCATTCATTAAACGAAGAAAAAATAAAATTAGTTTGGTAAGTATGGCATTCAAATAATTAGTTCTATGTCAGATCAACTAGCAAAAAAAACAAATATTTAAATGTCTCCCACTCTATCTCAGGACAGTTTCAATTTGTTCTCACTCACTACAAAATATTCTTATATTACTGCCCTCCCCCTCCCTCCTCCCACCCAAACCTCCCCCCAAAAAACATAAAAAAAAACAACATTGCATGCTGCTTCCTCCTTCCTGTAAACTGGTGCAAGCATGATATGATGGGACCAGATGTGACCAGATTATAAATTTAATGCCCTGGATTGTGTCTAATGATTATACTGTACATCTGTTGTATGGTAACTGAACCCAAACAGAACAATGGTAAGGAAGAAATTGCCTTTATTTTTATATCAACAATTCTCCAGATATCTGGGCTTCTACCAAAGAATGAACAAGAACCAGCATGAAAATTTTTCCAAAATAAAACAAAATCATAAATTATAAGGTTAAACATAATGGTGCAAATTATTCATAAAATTGGATGGCATACAAAAAAATAAAATAAAAAGCAGACAACTACTATAAATGAACCAGCATAGAAAAAACAAATACCCCTTTATGTTTTGACAAAAAATTAACAAAAGTTTTAGCCAAATTATATCGAGAAATTTATCAGTGAATATTTGACTTACCCAATAAGAAATCTGAAATAATTTGATATGATAAACAGATAATGAGAAGAATCAGCTCTAAGATCAACTTTAATTACTTATTTGAAAGAAATATAAATTTAAAGATCCTTAGACTTCTTAGCTCTCTACCAACTGAGCTATCCGGTCCTCAATTAGCTATCTACCAACTGAGCTATCCGGTCCTTGGTTAGCTCTACCAACTGAGCTATCGGTCCTCGGTTAGCTCTCTACCAACTGAGCTATCCGGTCCTCGGTTAGCTCTCTACCAACTGAGCTATCCGGTCCTCCCTTAGCTCTCTACCAACTGAGCTATCCGGTCTTCCGTTAGCTCTCTACCAACTGAGCTATCCGGTCCTCGGTTAGCTCTACCAACTGAGTTATCCGGTCCTTGGTTAGCTCTCTACCAATTGAGTTATCCGGTCCTCGATTAGCTTTCTACCAACTGAGCTATCTGGTTCTTGGTCAGTTCTTTTCAAATTAATATACTTCTGAGCAGATTCACTTAACATGTAAATGATGCAGCATATGCATTGTTCCTAGTCCCTTTCCCTTTGTACTGCTTGAAATCATACTTTGAAATCTCTTTCGATTAATAGGAGTATTTGAACTTGTACAGTGGAACTGCAAAATTCTTGGTAATTATTCGATGTGTACACACAGAGAAAGGACACATTTAACAAGACTTTGAGAGCAGGAAAAGAGAGAAAGAAAGATTGATAGAGCGAGAGATTGAGGTCTTACTTTCTCGGAAACTCAACTGCAAGGACGACAATGACAACAGCAGCAAAATCTGTCAAGGCCAGTTTGTAAAACTCCTGCCCGACAGATGTCTCCCAGCACTGCATTAAAAAAATGGAAAATGTAAACTTGTTAAATGTTTGAGAACAAAGTCATCATGGCATTTTCCTGCAGACCATTCATTTGTATCTAATATGCTGCAAAACAAACCGCTATTGTACATATGTCAAGACAATGGTGTCATATAGGTACCATGCGAATAGGCTTCAAAGTCAGTCTGCAAACTGTCTTCAGAATTTCTATACCAAAACTGAAAGCTCTTAAGTATTTCTAACTTTTACAATGTTCAAATTACCTCAAACTGATATCACCATCGAGTACAGTACAATGATGTATCGAAACTTCACGTATTGTGTTAAATACATCAGTGGTTGTACTCATAGACCGTGGCTGCCATGTTTTGGAAGTCAAATAGTGACCACTTTAGTGAAAGCAAATATTAATCCATACAGCCTCGAAGACAATGGTTAAAATTGAACAGTGAAGGGAAGGAACCATCAATTTTGTATTCTGGGGTACTTTCAACAAATTATTTCACCTCTTTACCAGAACTATGCAGTAAAGTTGACTGCATGCCTGAAGTAACAGAAGTTTTTCCCCAGGGCTTACCTCAACTGTTTAGGATAAAGGATAAAGGATAAAACTAAACCACAAACCACGGAGAAATATCAAAGAGATAATCATTATCCAATAAACCTCTAAAAAAACATTTCTTCTCTCATTGCAAAGTTACTGTATACTACTATCCTACATATACTTTGTATTAACTTCAGTTTCAAACTCACCTGCAAATAACTCAGAGAAAAAAACCACTCTCATTCGTTTTCCCAAAGCATGAGTTTCGGAACACAATATGCCAGGAGGGCAGACAGATAGTATAACTTCAATATTTCACCACCATAGATATTATCTTTTTATGTATAGCGCCATCTATTCATCTTACAACGTTATTCCAGTGGCTGAAACTGATAGCTTAAAAGAATTACTGGAAATTTTCTATATATTAATGTCAAAACCATCTCCTCATTGCATTTTTTAATGGCATAGGATTTATGGATGTTTGAAATTTGGTGATATTTTGTGAGTGCAATCAATGTTTTTATTTTTGTTAATATTTTATTTTTTGCTTATATAAAAACTGCTTAAAAGCAATGAAGACTATGATCATAAAAACATGTATTCATCTCCATGTATAATGGATAGTTTGTGGTTTATGTCAGACTTTAAGAAGGAGTAAATGCATTGCTTTAATAATATTCACCCCACACCACTTCACCATCCCCCTCCTCCCCACATCCCACCCCCCAAAAAAAATTAACATCTAAAACTTAAAGAGAAGACACTTACCCTTAATCCAGATGTAGTACAAAACCGGCATTCTTCATCTCTTGCAGATCCAGAGCAATTAATTTGACCATATATGGAGAAAATCAGGATGACCAGTGAAGCCAACCTCAGGAAGACAGTCCTATTATAGCAACAACAACAAAAACCAAGATATTACGATTGATATCATAACATATTTATTAGGGAGGGAAGGGAAGGAAAGGCCACTATTTGATAATATGCTTCACTGACACTGTGGGATGAACTTCTGTGTGAAGGATCCCTCCACCCCAACCCCCCCCCCCGCCCCTACTCCAGTGAAGAGATGTAAAAAAAATAGGTTATTGGCATATACAAATGAAACTTAAACATTACTTTACCTCAAAAGCGTAATCCCAATTTCAAATTGCGGACTGTAATCTTCAAACTTGACCATGACATTGAAGACGACTGGAATGATACCGTTGAGGACAGTGATCATTATAGATGGAAGAAAACTGATAAGGAGTTGAACGAGGGCATTGTCCGAGAGGGGATCTGTAGTGTTCTGTCAAGGGGTGAAAAAAATACCATAATTATTCGTTGTCTCACAAATGAAGAATCTGACTACTTTAACCATCAATGAAGGTAAAATCAACATTAATCTCACTGTCAACAATAATATAGTCCATTCATACCACCAGAGACATTATGGAAGAGTGGAGAAAACATCAAATGATGATCATCAAAATGTTCAGTTACGTAAGACCGATATTGTTAGTTTATACATAATACTAGCCAAAAGATCTGCAATAAAGCTCATCGGTACTGCTCCCAGTTTTAGCATGCTCAAACTTGCTAGAATTTAAAAATTGCCAAAAATATAATTCTTGAGATTCTGGCTTCTTGAAATTATCACCAGATGTTTTGAAGACTTATAATCAGATGAAAGACATTCTGAAGCAAGCAGTCAAATTAAAATTTTAGCTTAAAGGGGGGAGGTCAGGTATGGTTTTTTTTTGGGGGGGCGACAATTTGTTGATTGCTGGAAGCTTTTCTATGTTTTTGAACCTTGTCTATTATCGGATTGCTCAAGCGGAATGAAATTTCATATTCGTGATAAATATACACAAAATCATTCTGATTGTTCAGGTGATATAATTTACAAAATTGGCTTTCGTACGAAGGGTCAGTCTGCAAGACATGTTTAAAAGGGAATGGACTGTGATATTCCGATGGTTTTAAGGAATATTCTTGTTCTTTCCAGAACAATCGAGCTTGTTTCATAAAACTGCTTCCTCGATTAAAACAGGACCAAAAATAAACGACAACCCGACATGGATTTCCACCAAACTTAAAAACCTCAGAAGTACGAATATATAACTCAGTTTTGCCCCCATACTAGACTATTTTGCATTGTGCAGAGTAACCCACTTCAAACCAAAATGACTCTACTTTGAATAATTAATATTTCAGTCAATTTACAGTTCATAAAATATATTTATTAATTTTGAAAATTGAGGATTATTTCCTTACCCCGATGGAAAAGTTGGTCACGTAGAATATGATGAAGAATGCTCCGCCCAGGATGGAGAGTACGATGATGTTTAATATCACTCTTATCCCGTACAATTTCACCTTCTGCCCTAAAGATCTATTTTCTCTTTGCATGGCACGGCTTTCTTCATCTAGGTCACTCTGAAGTGTTACAAGAGGAATCAGAACAGATATGTCACCACAAAATCTTTTTATTTTTTTATTTGTATTGATCCCTCACCGGGTTCTCAATGAAAATAAAGGTAGACGATTTACTGAATGGTTGGGGGTGGGATAGGGGGAGAGAGTGGGTTAGTGAGAGAGGAGTGTGGAATGGGGGTGGGGTGGGACATATCCACTAGTTCTCCTGGTTCAAGCCAACCTGTTTAGTATTTTTGTGGGAGGGATATTAAACTGTGTTGAAATCTTGGACGCACAATAATCACGTCTGATGAGTTCTCACATCTCATGTATGAGAACCATAGGGCAGAAGTTTTGCAAACAGTGCTGAAAACACATTCTACTGCAGTAAAAACTTGTGCCTTTTTATAAAGTTTGTTGATTTTTTCTGAAACATGTACCAGTTCACCACTGGCAAAACAAAACACAATTGATGACAATGGGTTGATTCTTTGGCCACCTCCTTCGTGGTAGATTACCATATTATATTGCAACATCATGTGCTTTGTTATCCATCTAACACGTACATATTATAAGCAGCCTATTAGTCTTGTAAGACTATGTTGGTTTTGCAATATTTCAAGAGTCCAAATGATATTTTAATAATGCTAAGGCTCTATAATGTGTCTTTTTTCTTCTTTTCTTTTAACTGCATCACAGCAGGGCATCACATTTGTTTAAATTTTTGTTTTTTTTTACATCGTACATTATTCTGTTTTCCATGTCTATGCTAAACTTTAAAAGCACATCAAGATTGCATCATGTATCTCTGCATACGGATTTCTTGTCCAAACTCAAAAGGTCCTTCTTTCTACTTGGGATACCTGATGACAGGTACATGTTGTTGTATTGTACGGGGTTATGTAGATAGCAAAACAGGAAAATTTATGGCTACTACATGATGATATAAGTTTCAAATTTTGAGATCTCTAAGACATTTGGCAGTAGAGTGGGAATGAGGGCAGTAAACAGAATATGGCTGGTCACTGTGAGGAGATCAGAAGTGAGAGGTTAGCAAATAGTATGATATGCTAAAATATATTCATGTGGAGATGTGGTGGGTGAAGAACAAAATAAAACATGATAATTATACGTAACTTCTGACAACCCGACTATTTAGCAAAACGCGATATCTGAGATTCCAGAGATTCAAAATCTGTATTATCGTTCTCTGGAAAAAAGGAATGATGAAATCTACAAGTTTCTCGAGAGCAGAACATAAATCATGAATTGATTACTTACTTTAAGTTCATATCTGATGCTCTCTTTCTTCAAGGTTGCGCTGTTCTTGTCAGTCAGAAGATAATCCCAGCCGCAGAAGACCTTGTTGCAGTATTTGACGACTGTATCTTCACTGCTGGCTAAACTCTCCTTGAGTGCACCACTCGTACTGTGGGATTTAAAAAAGAAGATCAAATGGAGAGAATTAAAAGGGCAATCAAGATTCATTCACAGAGAGGGCTGACTGACAGGAAATGCTCAAAAATACCTCAAAAAATGATCGAATTCCAACAGAATTAATACAGCTGGCAACTTTAAAAAAGATACAAGAGGATTCCCTCTCCCTAACCTCCGAAATCCCTCAACCTGCCCCATCCTCCGTGACAGTAGCCAATCCCTCCCATCATCACCCTCATTTACCCTTGGCTCATTATTTCCCTCACCCTAACCCCCAACCCCTCATCTCCTCTATCCTCTCTGTAAGTGCAGGAAATAATTCAGTGGTTAAATTTTGCATGACAATTCAAGTGTTCAGAGGTCAGTTTTCATAAAAGGTTGGAATGACATATTAAGTTCTGTGAGGAAAAACTGCCCACATTATTATGTTTTGTGTAGTTAATTGGGAAAATGACAAACGATATTGCTTTGTGATGCCAGACACAGTAAGCATGGAATAATCTGTGATCTCTTATTTAATCCATAGCTTTTACGCGAGATTTGAGTAATTTTGACACTGCATCACCATGGCAGCAAGTAGATTTTCACTGATATAATACCATGGATAAAAACGTCAATTTAGCTTAACTTTCTTATCCATCGCAGACTTACTAGTTTAACATCATCAGGAAACTCACTACGAAGAGACCAACTGTTGTCAGGAGGTAGGCAAGCGGGAGGTCGTACTTATTGTCAATCTCGGTGCAATCAAACTTCTCTACAGTGTAGCACGGTGAATAATTACCATAAAATAAAACTGTCTGTTCCATCCAACCCTGAGGAAACCAGAAAACAAAATTGTTAAGTGGTTCTGATGCCCAAAGATATTCATAGTGTGGTAAGCCATAT
>KN885944.1:2963-13069 GCA_000934455.1 Apostichopus parvimensis | reverse complement strand
TAATAATAATAAGTAATATTTATATAGCGCATAATCAGCAAAAATGCAAAAATGCAAAAATACAAATGTAAAACCTAAAAACAAGTAGTAACAAAAACCAAAATATTAAATATATAGAACCAATAAGGCAACAAAAATAACTGCCAAAAGCAACAATATAAAAAACACACCCGTACTACACGATACTAGAAACTAAAACGCAATAGTCCAAAACAATTTCAGAAGTATGTAAATAGTAAAATAGATTAAATCATAATCAATGTATAAATATAAATAAGTATGAGAAACTACAGTAAGACAGTTATTGTAAAAGCCTAAAACAGATAGTAAAAAATGGTTTTATCAATTTTCACAGCATGGAATGCTAATTCCATAACATTTTATTTATAAATACACTGACTGGATAACTGTTTAAATACCAAAATACAAGAGCATGTACCCCAATTTAGCAAGAAACATTATGTTTTAACTCTCGATATCCTGATGCAATATAAACACTTATATGTGAGAAAACAGTTCAATTGATCAAAGATACAATCCACACCCCTCTTCCCCTCTCCTCAAAAAAAAGAAAGATGATACATCAACTTTCACAGCATGGAACGCTAATTCGAATAATTTTAGGTTTAAGCACTAAATAAATATTTTTAACACCAAAATACAAAAGCATACACAATTATACCAAACTCAAAACAAAAATGATTCCTTTATCATTTGACAATCTTCAACAATTTCAACCAAACCTACCAAATGGTGTATTTCGAGTGTTTACCTTCTGGTGTTTAAAGGACACCCAGGTAATGGTTGAATAAATACAAGGGGTGAGGTACTTTCAATGCCTTACAACGGGTTGAACGTTTTCTGATAGGGGTGGGGGTGGTGGGAACGCTCTTAATGGGTGGGCTGCACAGAACTGCTGAAGTGTCACAGCTCACTGGTAGAGATTTACAAGTATGAAAATGCAATTGCTTGTTGTTTCACAAATTATGGGGAGGGGGGGCAGGGGATTGAGGAAATACCCTCCCCTCTTACATCCTCAGTTGTTACCCCCCTGTTACAGCAAGTTTCAATGTTAAAGCAGACACCACTGTGAACATATTTCAGCCACAGGGTATTATTGTACAGCATTGCATAGTATAATGTGGAACAAAGACTGTGGTAATAGCCAGTGTCAACAGTCATATTACAGTATTAGAGCCTTACAGCAAGTTACAGTGTGAACCAATGGTTACTGTGAACTGGGTTCAAGTAAGTTCATATAATTATGCAGCCTCACAGCCAGCACCCAATTGAACATGAACCTCTTTTCTTACAAAATGTCACCATACAATATCGTTCATGCAGCCGTACATGCAAGCATATAGTGTGAAACAGAAGCAGTTATCTGTATATATAAAGCCAGTTCCAACATGAGAGACAGGTTTATAGAACAGCTTCACACCCATCTTACCTGGGAGATCTAATACACTAAAAAATTGCAGAGCCTGGGTAGAGAACTTACTCTGACATTGAACTGTGTTGTAAAGTAAATCAGATAATAAGCGCAAAGATTGGACAGTATCACCAGGAAATGAACCAACACCCTCACTCCATAAATTCCCAGCCGCTGTCCAATATGTTGACCTTCCTTCAGGACTTCCAGTCTTTGAACTTCAAGGGAAACCTAGAATATAACACAAACAAAATTAATCTATTAAACCCTTGGAAGATTTTTCATATCTCATCACGAACACTCTTCATGAAGAATTGACTATCGGCTCACATGTAAGCAAGCCGCTTCAAAAAGACTCACACCCTTCCATCTGTAATGTAATGTAATGTGTTCAAGACACTCATGGCGCAGTGCCTATAACCAACTGTCTATTATCATTCCATAACTGTTCTCAAGTCACTGTGGACTATACACGATGAGCTGCCACAAAGGGCGCTAAATCCTATTTACCGATCAGACACACATATTCCCCCACTCCATACTTATATGCTGAGCACCAAGCAAGGTGGCAGTAGGTCCCATTTTAATGTCTTTGGTATGACTCGGCCCTGAGTCGAACCCCGAACCTTCCGGCTGATAAGCGGATGCTCTAACCACTAGGATAACCAGTCGGTATACTGTGAACAACTCTTCAATGAAGCAAACAGAATTTGACCATCGTACTCGTACCGAAGGGAAATTCTAGTCAGGTCCTAACTGTGACGCTGAAAATCAGCAAGGAAGGGTCTCTCTAGCGAAGCTATCTCCATCCATAGGTGAAACTCACCTGAAATTCTAGAAGGAGATTCCTCTCTTTGTATTTCACTTTTTTCTGATCATGAATACTGAAGTCCCATCCGGATAGAACTAGGGTGGAAAATATCAGAGGTTCCTTACTCGAGGAGTACACCAATAATTTCTCGAGTAAACTCATAGCACTATGGAATTGGGAAAAAAGAAAGAAATTAAATAGGAAAGAAAGAAGGTGAAAATGGTGAATAGAACCAGTAAAAACAAAATGGTTTACGCTTTTCATGGATGTTTGTTTATATTTTCTCATATCTGTATAGATAATAATTTGTAGTATAAGTTTTACTCACTTGTTAATATCTATTTTTGCTAATAAAATATTGTTTTGAAAACCAGATTCTAAATGATCCATTCATTAACTAATAAAATTGTAATCAATTAATCAATTATCACACACTTTGCATGCATTTCCAACAGTAAACTAGTATGAAATGTTTGGCTGATGTGTGGATTTTGTTTGAAGATGGTTGAATCCAACTCCCAAGCAGGAGTGTCTGGGAGTCCTCCCCAAGAGAGAAAAAAAAAAGTTGAATTTCGTGACATCAGATATTGCATTCTGAGACATATTTACACTTTAAATTAGGTCTATAATTAAGTCTAAATGCAAGGGTGTGCTAATAAGTACTTTGAAGTTTTTGTGCAAGGTTGAAAAGAGAGGGAAGCATGCCCTCCCCCTCCCCCCTCGAGACACACACATACTCCCTCCCCAGGATCTGTGCCTGCATGAGGTTGCATGAGGGGAAACATCATGGCTTATTTGAATACAACAACAGAAATAAAAACCGGCCTGAAAAGAAAAGCCTAACAAAAAAAAACCAAAAAAAAAACAAAAAGGAACCCCCCCCCCCCCCCCCCCCCCCCCGGCCAAAATCAAAACGGAAGGCAAAAAAAAACCAAGAAGGAAAATCATTTAACATCAAATCAAACATTTCTTCCCTGAAACTTACTAGCGAAGCATAACGATAAGACAAAGAGTCAAGTAGATGGCTGTTGTGATGACGTAAGCGACCGGGCGGTTGTAGGACAGGATCAGACCTTGTACAGCTGTGCTGTGCTGACCGAGCAGGGCACTGCTAGATAAATTGGCTGCACCCAAGTCAGGTATGAATGTACCATAGAATAGCAATGTCTCTTCTATCCAACCCTGTAAATAATGTCAAGCAGGAAGTCAGTTGGTATTGTGATTCCTTGCCATACAACTTGCTTAAAGTTCCAAAAAGGAACTGGCTAATGTAGAGAGAGTTAAATACCAGAACAGATTCAGAGATTTTCTAGCTCCTTTTGTAGCTCACTCCCTTGTGGGCATCGACCATTGAATCCACTGGTAAGGATTTTACACAAAAATTTGTTTGATTCCAAAATGTTTCAATGTACTGTACCACCCATCCCTTTAACAATTGTTATTAATAAATGCGAGTTACATGACATATTTTATACAATGCAACCTACTGTCACAGCAAAAGTCACCTAGTATAATCACAGACGAAACAGGCAATATTGAGACCATTTGAGATAACCTATTGACCCCTTGAGCTAATTGCTGCCACCCTTGAAGCTCGGAAGTTAAAAACTAATAAGAGCCATTGTGAGTGGGTAGAAGCAACACTATTTGAAGCAGATTTTTATTTCCTGGATGACTATGTCTTGTTGAAGACCCATAGGGCCCCTTCACAAAACTGAACTGAATTTGACCAAACTATGTTCACTGAAAGAAAATCATGTGTAAAAGTAAGTTGGCCTGTCTGTATTCTCTGTGTGTATTTGTTCCTTCTGTTACTGTTACTTGTCATTCAGCCTCTGAAGAAGATCCTGCTAGGATCGAAACGTCAGGCCCTCTTAATACTTTTACACATTCTCTTACATAGGCTCTTTAGTAGAAAGCAGTTTGCTAACAGTTTTCTTTCTATTTAGAAATAAGTCCATCGTTTCACTTGGACTTTGAGAAGCATCAATGGTGGTGTGAGACCAGTTTTAACTGTTCCTAATGTCAGACCATTTCTTAAAACTTTTGGGGAGAATGATGCAATTTTACTGAAGTCAGAAATGAAATTAAAGGTTGATACATTACCTCTCCAGCCAAGAAGTTCTCCAAACAATGGCTAACGCTTCCATTGGTCTTACAGGTATCATCAATGGAGTCCACATATGCCAGGGCGCATTCTATAAACCAAACGACAACGATCGACTCACGTTAGAACTATGTACTCTTTTGGAGCACCTACAAACTATAGTTTATAATTCAGATACTAGATCTCATGGTTTAGAATATTCTTCAATGGTTCATCACAGTGAGAGCTAATTCCACTACAACACCCCCTTGCCCCCCCCCAAAAAAAAAACATTGCTATAATTACAAAAGGGAGCACTATAACAGTGCCTTTCATTCAACACCCCCCCCCCCCTCACAATGAGTACACCTGTCATCAAATTTCCTTCAAAAATACACAGTACTATCTGTGATTTATTTTGCTATGTCACAAAGTGCTGGAGTATTCCAGGTTACAGGAAGCCTAGAACTGCTACTCGAAAACTGCCAGCTGGTTAATGTTATTCTGCTTATAAAAGCCTGACAAGTACCTTTCAGAACATGATAGAATACTCAAGACCTGTGCATATTTTTCTGGAGGTCTCTTAACTGTAAAGAAGAGGGTTAATAAAGGATTCAAGTAGTAAACGTTTGAGTCTTTCAGGCGTACGGCACTAACCATCCACTCCTATAACCCCTTCCCCCTCCCCCATTCCCTAACTCCCGACTCTTCTTTTCATCTTTTCTTATTGCTGTTGCTTTGAGCAATGCACTAATGACTTACCATCATTCTGGACCTGATAGTACTCCCTAACTGCATCACTATCGATGAAAAACTCTGGTAAAATCACAAAGGTGAAGAGGAGGCAGGCAATAATCAGATTGAGAAAGAACAACCATCTTAAGAAGACAAAGTATGACACTATTGCTATCCCAAAGTTGCCTGCAATGGATAGAAAAAAAAACAGATCTATATGTTAACAAGTTGCTGAAACCTTTTCAAGTTGATGTAGTTTGCATTAAAGGACAATAATCAACCAAAAGTGATTTTTCTTGACAAAATATAAGAAGGCAATAAAACAAATAAATAAGTTAATAAACCTAAAGAGGAGAAAAAGAATGCAGGTTTATCCTCTTCACTGCCTATTCTTTTTTGAAATATGTGTTTATAGATTTGTTAGAGAATTTGCCATTGTGACAGTAGGCCATGGTGGGAGTGAGAAATATAGATGTTTCTAGGAACATCAGATTGAAACTAGAAAACGACTACCAAACATAGTAGTAAAGTTTAAAGCAGTTTGTGCAAATGCAACATTCTATCATACTTTGTAGAAAACAGAGGTATTTGCAATTCAAAGAAGAGTATGAAGATTGGTCCACTCATATTAATTATAATCCAGAATGGAAATGAGATTTTTATTGCACTATTTAGTTTATTATCATTAAAGAAACTTTAAGTTAAGTATTAAACAATATCAAATAAAAAAAAAAAGGGGAAAAAAAAAATTCAAAATCAGGTGGGCTAGTACACCTACCCTACCTTCAACAGTCTTTATGGACGATCCCCAAAAAACAAACTTTTGACCGAAATCCTTTACATTAGATTTGAAGTTCTTCCAATCCTGTAAAATAAATATTGAATAGAAATGGTATGTAGGTAGGTATTGTACAAAACCATATTTCTAGGATTTAAGAACTTCATCAACTGATATTACTTATTCAATTTATCTAAATATGAAAAATTCATCAGATTGAACATGACGAAACATTCACCAACTAACGAATATGGTGATATTTGAAATCACATGCATTTATTCATTCAAGTTATGCAATTGATAAGAGATATGGAAAATCAAATATATATATAGCTCTCCTTTATATATAGCTCTCCTTTATATATATAGCTCTCCTTTATATATATAGCTCTCCTTTTCATATATATATACTATATAGCTCTCCTCCGCATATATAGCTCTCCTTTTCTTTCCTGATTTATTAAAAATATATTTTCAATTATTCTTTCCATACCCTTTTCGTAGTAAAGATACAGGGTGACATACAATTGTATCTGCTTTGTTGTGCAACCTAAGGCAAGTACAGTATCTAATCTATATAGTAAAATGGTAGTAATAGTAGTGATATATACCAAAATGAAGATTAAATTATGGAACTTTGGAAGTTTACAGTCTTATATCAAGGCCCAATTCTAACACTTCTTAACAACAATTAACCCCTGGTCATTGCTAACTTGTCACACCCAAGTGTGAAGAATTCAAACAGTTGCTTCCAGTGGCACTACTGCAGTCTACAGTGGACTGCCTGCTTGTCTCCTCTGGGAGACTTCCCATTGGGTGCAACCGCCACAAAGCGACACCAGCAACTATATATTAACAAGTCCCCTTACTCACAGTCCCTCTACATTTTGAAATTATGAGCTATTATTATTAAAGAGAAACTGGACTATGAATGGTTTTGAAGCAACATTGCAAACAAGCATCTTGTGAGCAAAACACTGAGGAATACACTGGGAAACGTAAAAATTGGCTAACTTTTATTTGATCTACTACATGGCGCACAACAACCTACTTGCTACCTGCTGGGTGCTTGGATATATATGTAATACATATGGAAAGTGACATTATTTCTGTTCTTGTGTCTGCCGTAGTTGTGTTTACATATTTTGGAACTATTCCAAACATGATTACCACAATTAAAACAGTAGGTGAAATTACCTTTCTCCAGTCTTCACTTTTGTCCTTGTTATTAGTCGTATTCCCGACTCTCTGCTTCTGCAAGTATTTTGCCCTAAACAAGGATTTGGAAGTAGCAAACAATTAGACAAATTTATTTTATATTTGTCTTTCTTCAAAGCACTAGGTGCTAGTGAAAAAGAGAAACAGGGAGGTGTTAGTAATAATGTGGTATCATGGATATGTGAACCTGAAATGTGGCTGAATATATTTTAAAATGCATTCTGTGCACTGCAAATGTGGAAATGTCTTATTCAATTTAATATAGAAGCCAATTCAAAAGTTTGTAAACTGTTTTCTTTTAGGAGTGTGAGTAGGCCCATCGCTGAGTTAACAGCTCTTTCTGTTTGGAATTGTTATCACCATTCCTGTATTTAATTTTCACATGGCCATACAGTACATATTTCTCCTTGATTTGCTGAGATTTTACCAAAATAGTGGCCAATAGTACAACTAGGCCTAGCCTATGTGGAAATACTACGTATGTATCCACATCAATGATCAACAGAACAGGTCAATCGAATTGGTGCAAGTACACAGATGATTATAAATAAGAATTATATTGTTTATGAGTCTTCAAACTTGCAATGATTATCTAGCATACGACTTATAATAGGTTAGGTTAAGTAAGTTATATGTATTTACAGTCGTTCCGAACGTAACTTGTAGTAAGCGCCTTAGCCATTGTTCAATGTACCACAACCACACAACATTGCGAGCGCCAGCGCCAAGGTGCAGCCCATGGTTGCAGTTGCTATCCTACTCCTCCTAGCTTAGATTAGCCAGAGTCCATATTTGGGCAATATGATAACAGACTGCAATCCGTTTGTCACAACTACCGTTCTTATCTGCTTCGTTCGATTATTATTCTAGTTGTTAAATCATTCACTTGATATGTTTAAATGACGTAAAGCACACGGAAATCCGTTAGTAGGGCTTCTTACAAACGTCCTAAACAAAGTACAAAATATTTCGCGCAAGTAGACCTAACCTAACCAAAACAAACAGGTGCTGCACAACAATAACAAATTGCAACTACAAGGGCAGTTCCGTGAAAAAGTTAAGTTTAGCAGCAGGTTTGGATATGGTGGTATTACGGATGCAGCTAACCGGTGCATGAGTAATACCAGGGAGTTATTCCATAACAACTCCCTGGTAATACACTGTGCGGCATTGAAAACTTGAAGTGGACATAGGCTCAACAAATCGAGATTGTAATAACAGCTTGCAATTGGTGGCAATATTTTGTTGCAAACAAATCCAGGGTTATGGAATGGATATGATTTACCCATCATGCAGTGCAGATCTGGCGCTACATTATGCTGTGCCAAAGAACTATAAAGCCCCTCTTTATTTCTATGTGCTGTGCACACATGTAACAGTAGGTTCTACAGGTTTATTCAAAACATTTTATCTGTGTTATACCGGGGCTGAGTTGTTCCATAACAACCCCCTGATTGTACAAGGATTGGAAATCTTATATCAGTTATTTAAAGGCATTGAAGACTCGCCAACAACGGCGTGCCGCGCTCTGGAAAAGTTAACTTTCCGTTGCTTGCAAGTGAAGTTTTACTCTTGTCGCTACAATTGTAGACAGTAATGAAACGTGATACCTTGTTACCTTTAGCTGGACCTGAGATGTCCATCGCTGTATCGTTTGTACACTGTGCTGCGAGTATTGACCGCAGCTGTTATGTACTGACTGTACACTATAGTGTCTAATTACCGACGGTAGCAAGCTGTGTGTGTATTTTGTGGGATCGATGGTGGTGTCTAACACTTCTGTTAAACCTCATTCGAAATTAGGTCAGATTACCGGCATTGGACGTTTCTTTGTGCGCGAGTCTTCACACCCTTTAAGAATTACCCCATTCCTTCATGGGTTTCAGTGGCTCAATTTTCAGCACCAGATACCAGAGTTACATTGTATTGTACATTTATTTAAAATTGCAAACAGGCACGGAATTAGAGACTGGTACAGTATATATGTAGCAGATAACGAAGTGGGTATAGTAGCAAGAGAATCGGTTACCAGTAATGATGAGAATGACTACCAGTTTTCAGTCATCATGCAGGACCAAACTACAAGCATTTGGCTAAATCTGTGAGAAGATAAAATGTCAACTTAAAGGCATTGAAGACTCGCCCAAACCGCGTGCGGCCATCTGAAAAAGTTAACTTTCTGTTGCTTGCAAGTGACGTTTTGTTCGTGTCGCTACAAAATGCAGACAGTAATGAAACGTGATACCTTGTTACCTTTAGCTGGACCTGAGATGTCCATCGCTGTATCGTTTGTACACTGTGCTGCGAGTATTGACCGCAGCTGTTATGTACTGACTGTACACTATAGTGTCTAATTACCGACGGTAGCAAGCTGTGTGTGTATTTTCTGGGATCGATGGTGGTGTTTAACACTTCTGTTACACCTCATTCGAAACTAGGTCAGATTACCGACATTAGACGTTTTGCGCGAGTCTTCATACCCTTTAAGAGAAACTCGAAACTTGATATGCAGTATTACGCTGTTAGTGGTAATGTTAACCCGTGTTTCTCTTCAAGTTTCGGCTAACAAGTGGTCTGAAGAAATTGAAAATGTAAACACTGTAGGCTACTTAATTAATATCATATTGGTAAATAGCAAAGTAGGTAATTAGTTTTGAGAAGTTCAGAAGATTTTGTGAACGTCTTCAATGTGAACTGAACAGTGTTTAACATGCTTAATGTGTTTCAACTTAGCTCTTCTATATATTTGAATATATAATACCCATGTGAGTTTTTATATTTAGCGCAGTCTTGAAAATTGATATATGGCATGATATATGTTATGGGACACTTCACGGAATTTCACAATTTTAACAGTTAGAAACACAAAGTAAAACAAGACTTAACTTGAATAGTACTAAGAAATCTCTAGTCAATTTGTCGTACAGTGCATGACGGTGAAGTAATAAGGTGATGCGGTTCAGTGCAAAACTATCTGCACATGAGAGTCGCTATCCAGTATAGCTATCTGTTTGTGTTCTTGGTCAGGGGCGTAGCGAGCGGGGGG
>KN885943.1:18660-29783 GCA_000934455.1 Apostichopus parvimensis | reverse complement strand
AAATATAGGTTTAGTACTCCCGTCCTACTGCACTAATATATACCGCTCTTTCATACACAGCTAGTTCGCTTAACTTGGTGGACGCGCAACGATATGAGTAAAAGGGAACCTATGGAGCCAGAAGATGAAGGAGAAAATAAAGACAAATCCAGTCAACTACAAGGTATTAAAATAAGATCAGTTATAGCGCCATTCCTTCCATGCGAGTAAAAGCATGGTTGCACCACCTATTTGAACGGGAGCCATTGGGAATTCATAAGAATCGCCCCCTGACTATTTGTACAGCTGCCGTAGATGATTAAGTGAATGCGTCATGAATAAGAATACGCGTCAGATTATAGAAGTAAATGTGGGTGAGGGGAGTACTGGTGTATAGAAATCTCACCTAAGGGAAATAAATTTATAAAGTTACTACTAACAACCCACTCCCCCCCCCCTCCCCGCGCGTACCCACCAACACTCCCCTCATAATAACCTTCAGTTTGCTGGGATCTCATTCTCATTAGGAGCCTAGTCGATATTCAGGAGGACCCCCATGCACGCCTACATATGAGTCAGGTTCGACGACCCCACAACCACACCCCTCTTTCGTAAATAAAATTTATCCGTTTCAGCCCCTCTATTAAAGTCGGGGAAAATAAGACCCCCCCCCCTCACACACACATACCTTTGAAATCATGTTCATATTACTGTTAGGTACGTATAGCATTTAGCTATACATAAGCATCTATGCACCACGTTGAGCATGTGTTTTCGCGTTTCGCCATGAAGTGCTATAGGCTTTTTGCCGGGTGAATAGCCGCGCGTTAATTAAAAGGCAAGCCTATTTGAACAGCATGCAGCCTAGAATATGCACACAACATTAATATTTCCATTACTGTATAAAAGTATATACATTGATTTAAACCAAAAATATTGCAATTTTTTCAGAAGATGAGACTGAAAGAGAAAAAGGAAGAGAAGAAAACAAAGAAGAAGAAGACGAAGAAGAAGATGATGAGGAAAATAAGTCCATATTTAGGAAATGTTTTCATTTCGTGTGTGGTACCACTTCCACGAAAAATGAACCCGAACTAACTGAGGAAGAAAAACAAGCACTTTTAGAGAAAATGACATCCATAAAAGAAGAACCCTTATGGGAACGAGTAAATTTCGTCAACGGTGTTATCTGTTTAGGAATTGGAGTATTTTGTTTTGGTTTTTGGGGTTAGTAACCTGGAATTCAAACACTAACTTGGTTATGCTTTTACTCCCCGCTTGCATGATCCGCCTCCCCTCCCCCCTCCCCCCCCCAAATACAAAGAGAGATAGAGAGAGAAATGTTGGAGAAATGTAGCAATGCTTTAACTTCAGAGTCTTGACACGTCTTTCCAATCAAGTCCAGAAAAATACGTTGAAAAACCACGTATAATTATGAAATACCCTTCCGGGTGGTTATTAAATGGTACCGCAATTTTGTTAGCTCAAATGTATAGTAGTAGGGAATTATACTTCCTTGAAGTTTACAACCAAAGGACGCAAATTACCATTAAATCTCTTTATTTCGATTTCAAAAATAAAAAAATCCTGTCCAGTTTTGACTGTGACAATACTTTCGTCGATTATTGTAAAATATCTTTTAAGTTAAAATTTGAATATATTTTAAAATTTCTTTGTGTCAGTTACGAACAATTTAGCGGGATTTGTTTCATTTTCTTATGTCAGTAAATAAATTGAAAATAAAATGAAAACGAAATGTATTATATTTACAATATCAGCAGATAAATAATGCATTTCCAATGTGGGCAAAGAGTTGTTTAAGTTAACTAACAAGAAACGCAATCCGTCTATGCATAATGAGAAATATATGCATTCTTTTATACAGTATATTAAAGATCGATTTTATATATGATTACCATGCATGATAACTGAACAAACGTACATAATAAAATATATGCATTATCAAGATTCTCAGATTTTTCTAGCATTCTAATAAGTATATTGTTCTGGTCAGGTTTACCTTAGAAGAGCTCTAAATATTCCATATTACGCCCTTAGACGATTATCATCCATGTATTCACTTTTCCAGACATTTCTGATAAAGTAATGAGCAATGAATATATTAAGTTATACAAGCTATGTAGATCAGTTTTGATACCATTATGATATCTAATTCCTACACAATAATAAAATATACATAATTATTAGCATAATTAAAGTCATTCAGTATTCTTTTTGTGTACTGAGATGTTGAACTTAATGACTTTCCTATTATTTATCCATATATTGTTATATTGCGGCTTTCGTTAAAATTTTAATGGTTTGGTATACAATAATGTATAGGATGCTTACCGTAGGGAACTTATCTAGGGACGTAAAACGCTAAATCCAGGTACATTGCAAAGTAATACGGGACGTTGCACCTTAATGCATAGACGTTGAGAGTTAATCCATTCCTATACAGACATTTTATTTATTTTAAAATTTAAAATTATTCGATCCGAAAATGAGAAGAATGTACTTAGCACTGCTTTCCCTTCGGAAACATATCGTCACGTTATATTACTCGGAGAACCTACCCTGCTCCAACCCCCACCCCACCCCCTCATACCCTTCTTCCGATGTTGTAGACTATATCTAGCACAGCGTAAATAATGGTCATTCAGCTTGAGGGGGGGGGGGGGTAATGGTGTCCGGAAGAAAGGAAACAAGAATGCCCAAACGTGACATCCGAAGAGTTTTGAATTTTCAAGATTGAAAGAGAATTAAACAACTTACTCCTCATATATTATCATTAGATCACAATATGGCTGCATCATCCATTCCGAGATTACTTTCTTTTCACACATATCCACTTTAACCGCTCTTCTCACGCCTCTCCCCCTCCCCATTCGTGCCTCTCAGCGCCCCCCCCCCCTGTCTCTCCCTCCATCGGCTAGGTAACTGATGTAATTGTTCAGGTCAACGACGTTGCGTAGGCAGCGTTATGTCTTATAATGTCCCAAATCAACCTGACCAGGTACACATGTAATCACATTGACGTCATAATAAGCTAATTAGCAAAGCTTTAAGCTCTCATTTTCGCAATTTTAAGATAATTGTGAAGAAATATTGCACCTGAAGCCAGTGCCACTATTAAAATGTCTTAACAAATTCAATGGTTTAGATTCATATTTGCAAGATCCATTTCTGTTCAAGAAAGTAAAGAATGAAATAAAGAGAACCATACACACTTCTAGTTTTATGTGAGTCTGTGATGTCATATTTAGACTTGCTTAAGTCTTTTTTTCTTGTGAGTGAAAGAACATTGTAATTTAACTATCACCGAAATAGGATAATATTTTTTATGATGTTTGGGCAAGTTGTTTATCACCTTCACCTTTATCGTATAAACAGAAGTGATCGTTGGGTTTGCCTGTTCTTTAACAGAAAAAAAAACAGTTCCTACATTTCGATGGTTTCTTCAATCGTGTTTTCCGTTTGATCAAGGTGGCTTTTCTTTCGTTCTGGACAGCAGTTGAAAGCCTCGGCTGAAGCCCGACGATATCTTCCATTCATAATGTTGTAAATTAATGGATTAATCATAGAATTAATGTACGTAAGGATCCGAAAGACCCACTGAACGGCAATGAATTGTTGACTATCTAGAAGATATTGCCCCGATAATTCGCTTATCATTATAGAAATACGCATAAACTGATATGGACTCAGTAGAAAGAAAAACAAGACGCCATTGACAATCAGCATCCGGGCCACTTGATTACGTGTTTTTATTCTCTGCGCATGGGCAGAAGAATGTTGCCTTTGCTCCTGAGCTCCGACCCGCATTTGGAATACTCTGATAATTTTCACGTACATGATGAAGTTCAATATCATTGCCACAAAGAAAGGTATGGTACGGAGGCCATTAAAGACCGACTGTAGAACAGGAGAATCTCCATAACAAACACCAATGACGTTGTAACTATCTGCATATTCAGGGTAATCGGGAAACTCGAGGCACACGTAATCAAAATACATAAAGTATGGAATAGAGAACCCGTATCCGAATAATACAGCGACCAACCAGGAAGTCGTTGTCAAACGGACAGTTCGTGATCTACCCCTTAGCAACCGATGTTGGACTGGACGGCATATTGCATAATATTTCTCCACAGTTACGAGAAGGACAAGAAAAATGGATGCGTAAAAGAAGCATTCGACTGAGCATTGTATTACTTCACACCAGAGAGCTGATCCAAACCCATATTGATCGACTTTGATATTGGATGCTGTAAAACGTCCGACCTTCTCCAAGATTGCCATGCACAGAAAACACGTATCAGAAATGGCTAGGTTCGCCAGATATATATTAGTTACTGTGCGCATCCGTTGGATCCTAACAAAGACGTATAGGAAAGAACTATTTAACGACACACCAATGATGAGTAATATTGGTAGAATAACTGTGATCAGTATTTTTTCCGTCTTTGTGTAGAGAATGTATTGGCTGTCTTCGGGCGATGTAAAGGTTAGGTTAAAGTATATCATATCCGGTGTACAGTAGGATAGGTTTCTCCCTGCTTTAGCCATGATGACTTAATAATCAAATTCTGAAGAGTCTTTCACCACAATGATCGTCTGTTCTACACCATTTGGTGCTTAACAGCACAAGGTATACAGTTATCTGTTTGGTAAGTTCATCCCATACGCTCATAGTGTAACTCAGCTGCGGCCTCTACAAAGACAGCAGTGATGCGACGGCCATTCACTTAGCCGTGTACTGTCAAGTCGACAAAGCAGAGTGAAATCCTTCCATCGATGTAAACATATAGTTAGACACACGTTCTCGTCGGTTACTGTTTAACCTATACAAATTACCCAAGCTCTCATCTTAGTATAAATGGACTTATTTCTTGACCAAATTAGAGTTGTTCGCTAAACTAGAACGTTGCCAACTCACCTCGAAGGGTTATATATATACACTAAATACCTTTCACGTTTAATACAACAGCATCACTTACCAAGAGTCACTAATCTTGTTGACATTTGCTCAGATCCATGCTAATGACACCGGTAACAACTGATAAATTGTTAATCGTTGTTTAGTTTGCTCTCGACATTCTTTAATCCTTTCAATTTACACAGATACCTCCCAGAACGTCGTTAGAGATTATTAGTGTAGACATTGTAACACTACAAGAAGACGTATATAGTCTTACGTTTGTTGTTATAACGGATTAACTACAAATATCGTTTGTTTATATACACACATTATTCTGCCTCTGTATGGTATTAACAGTGACATAAGAACTGGTTAGAGCTAACTAAGAGGTCTCGTAGACTGAGGTATTAAAATTAATTTCAAATTTTTATCGACGTTCAATTTTTTGAATATCGACGTGATCAGGTGCTAGATGTCACTTTAAATTGTAAAATCTCAGTAAAGTCAATTTAAAGTCACGTGCATGTCTATTTTTTTTATCAACATTAAATTAAGTTTCCTCAAATCTAACTTACATTGAAAAAAAATGGTACGATGTAAGTGAGATGTTTATGAACAAACACAGAAATCCTACAAAAACTGACCAAAACACGTTCAATTTTCGTTCGTCGTTGCGATGACATCAGGCGACACGTATACACATCTTATACCGTTTCTTACTATCCACGATATGTCGGTATCAATACCGGTGTAGTATGTCGATTTGACGATGTCGACGGTTCTCTTTCATTCTTGTTTCTCAAAGGATAAGTTTGGATAAGTCTCGTACGTCGTTGCGATGCCATCATGCAACACTTAAACACATACTGTACTGTTTCTTACTATCCACGATATGTCGGTATCGATACCGGTGTATTATGTCGATTTGTCGATGTCGACGGTTCTCTTTCATTCTTGTTTCTCTAAAGATAAGTTTGCAAGAAACCGACATTTAACACGACACCATGGACGTAATATCATTCCCCTTTCACTATACCATGGCAGTAATATCATACCCCTCTCACTACCCATGGCAGTAATACTATACCACTTTCACTACCCTCTCAAAAAATTACAGTATAGCATTTTCCGGACTAATGTCCAGGATTGTTATGCTTTTGAAGAAATTTTTTGTATCAAATTTCTTTTGTTTCTACGCAATCGTTCCAAAATTATAGCATATAGTAAAATTATCCATGTTGACGTCTCACTGTATTATGAAATATAAAGGAGCCCGCCCAATGCTATATCCTGCACTTTAGTTCCATTTTTCATTGGATCGGGAGAAGGAGGTGGTGGAGAGGTTGCATATTTCCATCCTTTCTTCTTGATCAGAACTCTTTGAACGAACGCTTTATAAGTTCTACTTTGCTCTTTGTTTTATCTTCTAAATTTGTGTTTTATTTTTGTCTGTATCTCTTTTTGAAAATTCGAAAATCAAACCATCAAGTTTCTACACACTCTAGCAACTATATAAGAGTTGTTTACACAGTACACTTACAAAAAAATCGATACTAACATATAAGCCATTTAATGCTAGCATATATTGGATTTCAGTGCTTGTATATGTTGAATTAATGCTACCATATCTTCGAAATTATTATACCACATATTGTCGATTTAATCCTGGGATTATAGAATTCGACGAATAGCAGTGCAGGAAAAAAAGACCGGAATTTATTCACTTCCGTGAAAAATCCACCTACATTTGCCAACAAAGCTTCAGCAATCTATCTCTCTAAGTAGGCTGTATTACTAGGTATATATGCCATAAAAGTTTGAATAAGCGTTTCTCAAAACCCACGTACTTATTTGAGGCACATATTACGGCGCATGATCCATTACCTTGCGCTACATTCAGGTATTAAGGTGATGTTGAGCAAACAGAACGGACAATTTTACTGTATCATAAATGGTGCACTTACTAAATAAGATGGCGGTATTTGGGAATACGTCGTTAATTTTGATAAAAGTTTCGACGGCGTCGTAACTAAACCTCTCCATTGTTTGCCGTTCCCTTTCAAGCCAACTTGGTGGAGTGTTAGCTCAGTGGTTAACGCCGGTGCCTTCCAATCACAAGGTCAACAGTTCGAGTCACTCCAAGATTAATAAATGTCGTCCAGTTACAGAGTTGTTGACAATTGACAATTCATAATCATGGACGTTAAAAATGAATGTAAGAGACTGACTTCGGTCAGCTTGCGGCTTTGATAAGCCAATGAGGCTTCTTCGCGAGTTCCTGCTTGCAGGAGGATCTAACATACATACATACAACTTATTTTTTTTCAAACTGTGCGAGTCTAATATATTTGGCTAATGGTGGTATTCTCGTAACCAGACCGAGACACATGGGCACTGTGCCACGCCCTCCAGTGCAGACTTCTGCCTCATCGCTCCCCTGTCTCACCTGGATCATCATCATGTGAAAAAAAACTTTAGAATTAACAGGACACGAGTATTGTGCCCCTGCTTAAATTTTTGTTGCCCCCACCCCGCAGCTCAGATAGCACAGTAAAATAAACCATTTACGTATCAGCTGACGTCACCATCACGATCACACGATCACCGTCCCAATGTAAGCCCCACTCACACTTTCCCAGATCGGGCTACTGGCTGTTCCGGCATGGAGTGATACGGGGTGTTCCGTAGCTATCCGTGGAAACGCGTACCGAACCGTAGCGGCCTTTCAATCCATGGAAAAAGTTTGAACATGTTAGTTCAAAACATTTTCGAGTCCGAACACGGACAAAACCCCCGTAACAAACTGTAAAATACCCGTGGCAACCCGGAGACGATACACTGCAACCCATAGTGGACTTTTAGCGCTTCCCTAGTAAACCATGATCACGTGATCGGTGACGGATCCACTACAGGTTAGTACGTATAAAAACGGATCACGCGTCGTATTGGTATACGTATGCACTAAGGCTTGATACGGCTTGCTACGGGTTGGCACGTGTTGTGACGGGTTGGTAAGGCTTGGTACGAGTTGCTACGAATCAAGTCGCCCGACGCCTGAGTCACATGGTGACGCTTGCCGAACTGTTTAATCAATCTGCGTATCTCCTGCGATCAGAGCATATTTCCACGTCACTGCAGTTCATCATACCACCAAAGAAGAGGGCACCAAGACGGAGAGGAAGAGCCAAATCGTAGGCCATTTGGAAGAAAGTTTGATTTTTTGGGGTGGGGGAATGTCCTCCCCATCCCCCTGTGTCACCTTGACGCCCTTCGGGCGCGTCAACTCAAAGTGTCATAGCCTATCTTTACCGCGTGTTTTATCTTTCTAAGCAAAGCATCATCTTTATCGTATACATGATATTGGTGATTATGATGAACGATATTTCCAAACAATACAAAATACAGAATTCGTTTCTGTTTTGGAGTACTTGATAATTGGGATACACGTTGCTTGATGGATGTCATGCCATTGTGTGATGTCATAAGCCACTTTATAAGGTGAAATCTTTTAGTTTACTTTGCTTCGGTGCACCGGCATATTTTCATGGTGAACGATGGTGACTGATAACGAGTCTCTTTGTTTGTAACGTTAAACTCGCCATATTAGTGAGGAAACACCATTTGTAGATACACTTCCGTCAAAAATGAGCAAAGCAATAATTTTAACCAAAACAATAAAACTTAAAGATATTATATATGATATGTCATATATGATATGTGATATATGATATGTGATATGAAAAATCGAGGTGCATGAGAAAGGTTTTTAATTTTATGTTGACGGGGCCAACCACAAAGTTACCTCAAATCGTTCTAGCAATTGAAACTTATATGCATTCCGTACCACAAATGCATTGATTAATTTTCGAAATAGGTCAAGTTTGAACTTTTCACAAAACTGTCTGGTACGTGCCGCTTGTGCCCTACATGGTCCACCGCCCCTGGTATGAATCGTTAACTGTTTGGGAGAATTAAGTTCATAATTAACAGGTCCAGCACTGTGAAATCACTTAATGGTGATTAGCGCCCTCTACTAATGCATTATACCACGGAGTTGCTAATAATAACCCAAACAACTCCCTGAATTTTACATAATCTTGACATCGCTGGAAAGACATTGGCGCCCGAGGAACGCCCTGCGCAGAGCCTAATATAGAAAATATACGGCTCTGGCCCTGCGGTGACGAAGAAACCCTTGGAGGATTCCTAAGCAGGGAGACTCACCTACATATACCGTACAGTCAAAACGGAAGCTCGCAACACCACAAATTGTTCTTTTTTTTGGCCATAAATATTCAATTTATGTTTGCATTAGCTTTTGAATACTAAAGATAAGATATGGGACCCTGAGACATTATAGCAAGGTGTTTGCAAACTAAAAAGGTCCCTGAAGTATATACCCAGTTATGACAACAACTTATACAATTACTTGATAGGTCTTTCAACAATAATCTAATGGATATTCAATTATTTATGAGGAAGTTGAGTTGAAGAAAACAGGAGCATCACTGATTGTTACCCAGTGAGGATCAGTAATAGAATATCCTGCTAATATATTGCTGCTTAACCATATATATGACAACATTGGAATGAGACCTCTCTTATCCAAGTGAAAAAGTGATGTGCATGTCACGGTAACTTTGCAAAAGGGCACAGTTAAGATCTTTTCATGTTTCAACTCTCCACTCAGATAAAAACCCACCATGAAGCATGCCACAGTACTGTCAAGAACTCAGCGTAGTACATGGTATGCTGTCTTAGGTAAATGCTAACTTCAATTCGAATTCGACAACTCATGCGGACAGTCGGACCCCGATATTTTCCTCGCATTTTAAGGGCAAGGGTAATTTCAGAAGAATAAACATGAAGGTTATAGTTTCCGCAGCAGAAAAGCAATTCATAAATAGTGCCATTGCCAGTGGAAAGGTAAATGGGTAACAAATTCTCACTTCAGTTGACAAGATTCACCACCACAAGGTCTTCTCTCGTATATAAGGCATGAGTGTACCAGTTCCACTACTAGTGCAGGTCCCTCGGCAGTATGTGATGATATAGGACTACAGTAAAGTCGCGACAGTAAGGTCATCCATGTATTAAAAGATAACGGGAATGATGATCTCGCTGGTCTACTTCTATCAATGTAGCTATATGATTTCATCGATTGGTTGACCAGATTCCACCAGAAATCGAAAGAATTATACTTGTAGTTGTAAAGGTCGAGAGTCAAACTGCTCAAAGCAAGGACAAATTTTCCATAACTTCGCACATGCTTTGAAGGTTACCGTAGAATTCTGTAAATTGGTGTGATAATCCACACGAGTATCTCAAAATACAAAATTAATGTTTCCTACTTTCCTTGTTTCACTGTGACAATTTTGGCTGTTTCGGTTCAGTTTTTGTAGATTAAAATTGCAATTGAAAAGTGGTTACAATTTGACTTACAAGCACAGCAACTACAGTTCCTAACAGTAACTACATATGTTTACTTAAATTTAGGGAACACCCAAAGTTACCTTACATTACCATACTAGAAAAATAATGAAATTACCTGTAAGTAGGTAGCCTAGGCCATGTAATATTTGCTTGTACAACAAACGAAGTACATGCCTATTGTTTAACGAAGTGATTATTCGCAGGGCAGCCCGGCGAATAACATACACAGACACCTTATTCGCAGGGCTGTGACGAATTTGAAAATAGGTTTATTATTGGCTTTCAATGACATCATTTTTGATGTGACTTCATTCATTTGACCTCAAACCCGAAGTTCTTTCATTTCTTTCAGTTTCAGAATCAGATTCACCGTCTTTGCCGGGTTTTTTATGGAGAAATGTACTGCTACATTTTAAATGTCATGAATTATTAGAAAAATATTTTTTTTGAACCGACTGACATAAGAAGAACTTAATTGCATTTGCACATTAAATTTACGATTCAGCCCTAGGGGCCTAGGCCCTAGGGCCTAAGTCTGTAAGTTCTAACGTAGGTAGCCTAGCCTAAAGTACATGTCGCAAGCGTTACTGTTGGGATAGGCTAAATGGACTAACCAATGGTTTGCCACTGCCTAGGCATGCTAACGTTAGGTGTAGGCAGTGATTAAGAATATGAAAGGATGGAACAGTTGGTCCCAAGAAACTGGCTCATTAGGAAATTTTTCGGGTCCCCATACTGATATCAATTTCAAAATGTGTATGAGGCAAAAGCCAGTTTCAGGGACATC
>KN885943.1:3575-15446 GCA_000934455.1 Apostichopus parvimensis | reverse complement strand
ATTGAATAGTAGGTGATAATTCTTTCTTTCCTGTGGCATGAAAATTTTTGCTGCTCGCCCCAATGAAAAGAAATATAGGCTAATTTGAGGTTCAAATGATGGTGTAAAGGAGGTTTTATATCGGTTCAGAGTCAAGCCCAAATGTCAAAACATGAAACAACATTCCATGACAAATGAGAAACATCCATAATTCACTCCCAACCCAGACTTGGTTGTTGTTATCATATAAAAACATTTAATTCTCGAGTTCTTTTGCCATAAATTATGCATTTATACACTGTAGGATGATAAAATTACTTCGTCGAAATTATTCCAGTATGCAGTATGTACAGGTGTTGGTAGACTCCAACCGCGAGTTGTTTTGAGGGTAAAAACGATGAGGTAACGCGGAGTAGAAAACAGGTAAAGACAGTCTGTTTTGCGTGGGATGAATGCTAAAGAAATGATGGTTGCTAAATCAAAATTTGATGCAATTTTTTTTATGTATACTTGACAATTACAATGCGGGTTTTTCGGACGCTTGCGTGGGTCAGCGGGTTTGGGTGTTAGAATGCAGGTCCAACCCACAAAATGCGGGTCAGTTGGGAGCTCTGGAATATATAGAGATAAGAGCTTACCAAGACCACAAGCTACAGCAGATGTGAAGACTCAATAGTTTCACTTATTCACCCTAATTATATTAAAATGTCTTTTGTTGCTAAGACCACAGACTACTTATTTTTTTTCCATTTCACAATCTCATTTGCATTGTGTGTGAAATTCAATCCGTAGTGTTGGCATTTTTTGGTTTTCTTCTTGTTGCCTATTATGAGCAAACCTGTCAATGTTAAGAAGGGCATCAAGGATGTATATAATTCATCTTTTAAATGAAAGGGCAGTCCCATCCAGGTTCACAATTCTTCAAGATGTTTTAATGGAAACTGTCATCAAATCCTGAATATCCTTTGAATAAATTTTGCCACTGATTATTAAGAGATAGATGTCTATCATATTCTCTTTTTCTTTTATTTTTCATGGTAGGATGTCCTCATTTGGTGTAGAATTGAACAGACTATTGGAGCGATCAGTAAGGGAATCTAAGGCTGTTGACACCGAGAGTCTGTGCATTGTCGTCGGTGTAAAGGTAAGTTCGGACCTTGTGTCTGGATAGGTTCATCACATTTATCCAATCGTAAAACAGTTACAGCAGGGTGTGGTTGTAACATAAAGATCATAATGATTGACCCCCACCCTTTAACAAGTATCTCAGAGGGTATAGTCCTAGTTGTTCAGACAGCCAAGAATATTTTTCCAACAGTGTTAATTAGACATTGAAATATCTCCAACTAGGCAGTAATGGTATTTTAATTGATGGTGGTAAGAAAGTGTGGAGTCAAAGTTTGAACATGGGTGACCATTACATGACTGTCTAGCATATTTAAGTCTAGAGGATATTAATTAGTACTGTTAATTTATTTACTGATTAGTATTTCAGCAACACCAAGTTATGGCCTAAGTACGATACTGCCAGTGTGTTGCACTAATGCCCAGTGCAGTACTTGTGGCCTTGAAGAACAACACTTTGTATAATACTGTAGATTCAAGTTAAATCTGTTTATAAATTCCTGTTCGGCTTTGACACTTTTAACAGAAGACGTACCTTGTGGGGGTTGATGATGATGATGAGAGGGTGGGGTGGACACCCCACCCTACTTTCAACCAAATAATAACAAAAATCAACCACAGTTATTAGCACAATTTTGCATTTAGGCCTAACTTTAGACATAATTTATAGTCTAACTATGCATCAGAAAGCATCACTTTCAATCTTCTTTTCTGGGGGAGGACAGCCATTTGGTCACCTTCCCCCTCCCCCACCTCGCCCCCCCCAAAGAACCCTCCTTAACAAAATCCTGATCTGCCACTGATACCTGTAGTATCCATGTATAATGCACAAGAACATGTGAGTTGGATGGTGAATAATCTCAGAATTGAAAGTATAAAGTGCAACTAGCTTCATAAAGAGGCTCAATTTCTCACCATAAGAATGACACAATGAATAGTAAAACATTTCAGTTGTACTGTAAATATGTAATTGTGTACAATATATATATAAAAAAAAAAAGGTTTTTGATATATTTTTCCCATCTGCCCCCCCCCGGTTGTCCCTTCCATTTAGAACCAGTAACCTCTGGGTTAGAAACCCAGCACTCAACCAACTGAGCAATCCAGCACTTAGTTGGTGGTCCCTATGTAGCCATTTCTTTGCTGAGGGCGCCAGTCAGAAATATGTATCTTGCATAAAGTGTAACCAGGGATCACACCTCAATTTCATTTGATACAACCCAGAAAGTGTCAGGGAAGGGATATCATGAGAAATTTAGCATTTTTGTAACCCAAAGTTCACTTGTTTTTTGCCATTGTCTAAACTTCCCCATTGAGTTTTCCATTATTCATTGTATTATTCATTATTCATTTCTATAAAATAATTATTTTTGATAGGTATGGCAAGTTCGAGTGGACCTGCATGCTTTGAACTTTGATGGTAATCTGCTGGACTGCAGCAGTATTGCCGCCATAGCATCACTCCATCACTTCAGAAGGCCAGAGGTCACAGTCTCTGGTGAACAAGTCACGATTGTGAGTATTCGCTCTTTCCTTTTACACCGAATATCATGCTAAGGAAAAGAAATTTGCAAATGAGTAAGGAGACTTTTCATTTGACTGAGTTGTTTGCCTTCTGTTTCTGTTTCCTTCAACTGAAAGCATACTTCAGTACACTTCAGTGCTTCCCTGCCCCCCTCCCCACCCCGATCATAGTCCGAACCAGTCATCGACCTTGGAGACGAAGAAAAAAGACAAGATTCACGATGAAATTATTGAAACGGATGTGTTTTCTTGTGTCGTCATCCTCCTGATCATTTATTCATTGAAACTCTACACTTGAAAGGATCTCATTTGTTTGATGTAAACATAAGTCAATGTAAGAGTTGTAATTTGAGTTTACATAGTTCTTTGTCAATATGTTTCATATGTTTTATGTCAAATCGAATCTCTCATTGTCTTCTTGTGTCACAATCGCTGATGCTGTATTTTAATTTGTCTCACTCATATCCTCTTATCATCTTCATTCAATATATACCTCCTTTTTTTTTATGACGTATTAATCTTGTACATCTGACAGCATTCCCTGGAAGATCGAGAACCGGTCGCCCTCAGCATCCATCACATGCCTATCTGTGTCACGTTTGCATTCTTTCAGGAAGGGTAAGCAACTACAGCCATAGGCATAGGAGGCAGGGGGCTGCAGCCCCCCCAGCCCACCCCCAACCAAAACTTTTTGGGAAAATTCGGGCAAAATGATGAGAATTTTTCGGGCACCTACTGAACGAAAATTAATTTGCAATGTGTTTTTCAATGGTTAAACTGATATTATTATCATCATTATTATTGTTTCGACTTCCCCAATAATTCTAACCAATATGGAAGGGTAATAACACAGCAAATGATTGTATGTTATTGGCATGCGATGTTATAACAGACGCATGCATCACTATATGATATGCACATTAACATGTTGAACGCGCGCGGAGTGCACGAACAATTTTGGTTATATTTTTCGGGCAAGTCGTTACAGCCCCCCCAAATCAAATTGGGCTCCTACGCCCATGACTACAGCAAAGTGTCAGCGCTCCAAAGGATCTATAGAACTTTAAGAGGATTCTTCCACGTTAAAGTTTAGTTTTAAACTGACGGCAGAGGAACGTATTCTAAAGCACCCTCTGTGAGATTTTCATTTCAGTCCCTAAGAAATGTTTGTGAGTAAACAGCATTTGAAGTTATCACGTTGTGTATCTGAAGTGACCTTGAAGCAAACAGGTGTGATGTCACAGAAGCACACTGACACAGTTCTTACTTTCGGGATATGTCTCAATATGAATCCACTACAGTTGCCTGTGCAATGTTAAACTTCACATCCCATGGAAACCCCATCCAATCCAAATTGAAATAAATAAAATGAAAAATACAGAGAAAACAAACAGTTGTGACAATATCAAATTACCAAAACACTTTGTAGGAATTGATTGGGAAATTTCATCAGGATTCTTAGAATATGTTCCACTTTCATCAATCAAAAATAAATCATCCCCTGGACTATCCTTGGAACCCCTGGACTATCATTGGAACCCTGGACTATCCTCTGAACCCCTGGACTGTCCCCTGAACTATCCATTGAAGCCCCTGGACTATCCTTTGATCCCTTGGACTATCCTGTGAACCATCCGGACTATCCTGTGAACCCCTGGACTATCCTTTGAACCCCTGGACTATTCTTTGAACCCCTGGACTCTCCCTGGAACCCCTGGACTATCCTTTGAACCCCTGGACTATCCTTTAATCCCCTGGACTATCCTTTGATCCCCTGGACTATCCTTTAATCACCTGGACTATCCTTTGATCCCTTGGACTATCCTTTAATCCCATGGACTATCCTTTGAGCCCTTACCTAAAGCCTACGGCACCGCACCGACCCACTGTGCAATCTGGAAAAATCTGAATCGATTCATATCTGTTGTGCAATAGTTTGAGCAAGTACAATAACCTTGGAATTGTTTATTACACTGCTCTGCATGCAATTTCTTTGTCTTCTACACACACAGTAGTATCAGTGTCATGCTTACAGTAGAATAATTTGAACAGATGCTCTAAGGGTGCCATTTATTATTAAACAAAATGCTCAAATAATTAATATTTTGAGTTTAACATCAGTGTCATATTGGAGTAGCAAGGTTAAATATCTTGTTCTAGTTGTATTGCTACATGGCATTTAGCTCAGCGCAGAAAGATTTCATAAGACCAGCATCAATTGATTGCATAATAAAAATTATTTCCTGAAAGGAAATTTCTTGAACTATAGAACTGCTTACGTTTGATTCTGATTACAGTTTTCACATGTCAACAGTCAAGGGTTTTATTTGTTAACTAGTTTCTTTGCTAATATCTAAGATAAATCCCGATTTGGTTTTCCCCAATTATTTTCCAAAGATACTGGATATCTGCTCAAGAAAGTACAGCCAGTGAAGTGGGATTGATGACATGGTGTACTGTAACTAGGATTTACATATTGCAGTTGGGACATATTTGTGCAGGAGGGGGGATGGATGAAGAACTAAACAGTATTTATTTTCTGATTTTATATTTTGCAGGAAATATTTGCTGGTTGATCCATCTGATAGAGAAGAAAGTGTCATGGATGGTACAATGGTTGTCTGTATGAATATTCATAGAGAGCTGTGTACTGTACAGATGACAGGCAGTATGCTTCTATTAAAGGATCAGGTATGTCCTGACCTTCCTACAACTGTTTTCCATCTTGATCATTTTTATCTTTTATAGAAAAATATCATTTATAAAGGGGGGGGGGGGATATTTTACTTCCATCTGACCATTGGAGAAAGTGTTGCAACCAAACACTGTCACACATAAACACTTGTGCACAAAAAATATTGTTAGTTTGTTTGCATGCAGAGTCATGACAGATGCATGACAGATGTGAGAAACAAATACACAGATTAGGCCTAACGTATGTTATAGCATATGTACCCATGCCTAGCCTTGTTTTTAGGAATGATATTCACTCAAATAAACAAATGCAGTGTTCTGTATGAAACAGCCTTAACTGAAGGCATGGTGTAGCAGTTAGAGTGTCCAACCAACAGCCTCTAGGTTCTAGGTTCAAAACCTCACCAGGAATCAGATTCTCTTGACCTATTTAGAATCGGTCCTCTGCAGTGTTGTTGAGCGGAATCTTCCGTGGATTTGGTGTTACCTGTTTGTAAATCAGGGTTCTTTGAAATGAATTCCTGCAGTGCAGTGGTAATGAATGGGGTGCAATCATAGTAACACTCTAGTGATCAGATGGTGAGAGTAATGGCAGCCATTGGAGCAGGAATGGGTGTGTCAATTATACAACATAATTCTCTGAACAAGGGAAAGCTTATGGAAAAATGAAGGCTTAAGGTAAGAGAAAAGAAATGCTTGAAATATGGTGTTCAAATGAGTACATCTTGTGATGTCAATGCCACAAGGTAATAATATAGTTTGCGCTCAACTGTAATATATTTCTGGAGATGTTAAGATACCAGCACAACCAGCTGCGTTAAGATAGCCAGTGTCCATAGTGGGAATTGACAGTAATTACAGATTTGAGGCTAAAAGATCGGTACTGGTTCTGGTCTCCAAACTGCTTTATCATAACTTCACGCATAAAATGGTTCCACAAGACCTGAACTGTTTGATTTTTGTCTTTCAGCTCTCGAGGTGTTGCCAGATAGCTATTGTTAAAGTCTCGGAGATTACAGAGGTCATCAACTCTGCTCTAGCAAATGATGCCCAAGCGAGGTATGTTGGATGTAACCAAACAAAAAAATTACAATTTTCAATTCACTTCAGAATTTCATTTTAATTTCAGAATTTTTTGAAATTTGTGCAGCTTAATTGACTGCGTAGAATAGTGCTATGCTATAACAGCTGTATAACTCCCTGTGGATTTGATAAACCTATTTTATGTTAAGCAGTAGAAAGTGACTTTTACTTTTGCCCTCAATATGGAATAAACTAACTAAAGGTATAATTAATGATCATTGAGTGAGATTTTAAAATGAAACCGTTGTCACTGCAGGGAATAAGTTAGTATTCACTACAGGAATAAGTTAGTGTTTACTACAGGGAAGAATTAAGTTAGTGTTCACTACAGGGAGGGATTGAGTTAGTGTTCAGACTATTCACTACAGGGAATAAGTTAGTGTCCAGACTGTTCACTACAGGAAATAAGTTAGTGCTCCAATTTTGCATAGCAGTTGTGAAGACTCTGAACTTTGTCTCTTATAACATACTCTGGTTTCTCTGGTTTGCAGTAGCTCAGACATTCAAAGTTTCATGTTTTGTGAAATGGTAGGAACATGTGCCCAAGTCTAATGCATGAATTGTTTGCAGTAGATGAGATAGTTTATGAAGTGTCACTTTTTTATGTCTATCGGTGAAACCTTAGAAACATGTTGTCCATTCTATTGCATGAATTGGTTAGCAAAAGGTCAGATATTTCACTTTACAGTTTCACATTTCTGTCCATTTGTGAGTGAACGGTTGAGGTCGATTACTTCATCGAGTTTCTTATGTCCTGATTCTGTCTCTGCAGGAAAGAAGGCAGAAAGCACGGTTTTGCAGAGTCTAAGGTTTCATCCCGAATCACGACAGGTCACATGGAGGAGCAGACAGTCCCGATAAAGAAAGAAGTTGATGTCAGTGGAAGTGAAGACGAGATGGAAGACGAAGAAGAGGAGGCAAATGGGGGAAGAGAAGAAACTAAAAATAGCAGGTCTGTAATCAGGCGACGATGGTATTGTGTTTATGTGAAGGTAACATTCAAAACTTAACGTTATAAAATCTTTCGTCATGATACGTAGCAATTTAAGAAAAACGAATGACCAATATGCACACTGTAAGAGAGATGTGTAGGTTTGGTGAATAGAACACAAATATGTACACTGTAGGAGAGATGTGTAGGTTTGGTGAATAGAACACCAATATGTACACTGTAGGAGAGATGTGTAGGTTTGGTGAATAGAACACCAATATGTACACTGTAGGATAGATGTGTAGGTTTGGTGAATAGAGCAGCAATATGTTCACTGTAGGAGAGATGTGCAAGTTTGGTGAATAGAACAGCAGCTTTGAGGGAGAAATTTCTCCTTTTGGGGGGATCAAATAGGCCAACCACTATTTCTGTTGTTTTTTTGCTATCTCTTCAAAGTGATGGAGGGTGATACTAATGACTTGACATGACTTAAAATTGTTCAAATGAAATTTAAAAATGAAACAGTAAACTGAATTGAATTGTAACAACTTTGATTGTAACAACAAGGATTGTGCAGCAGGACAAACAGCCTCAATGTTTTTCTGATGGTTTTAGCCCTTTCTAGGATATCCTGATATCTGTTGAGCATGTTTGACTTTTACCTATAACGACAGTAGTATTATTCAGTTGCTATGGTGACTACTTCATATCCTTGATTGGGTCTTCCCTAATGATACATCAGTCATACTGACATACCACCAGATGTTACTACTGGTGCAACTTAGTGGTTTCAATTTTTGTATTGAGCTTCATTAAATATTGTAAGAGAGGTATGTATCATTATTATTATTATTTTACAGTGACGTAAAGATTGATTCGCCAGGTGTTGGTACCATCGGGGAGGGTCTCCGAAATACCTGGGGTGTACCAACAGAAGACAGCGATGACAATGGACAGGACATGATCATGGAGGAGAAAGCCACAACAGAGGCAGACGATAAACGGAGAGGAAAACAAGAGCTGCCAGAAGAACCTCTAGATAAACCAAAATACAAAGCAGGTGAGAACATACACATTGTCGTTAGTAAGGTCCTCCATCCCCTGCCCTGCCCCCCCCCCACCCCCTTCACATCTAAAATGTAACATATGAAAACTGGAGAGAAGTTTTGTTGCCTCAGCATTGTGTCAACAAACCCTTTATCTATTTAAGAATCCTGTTTAGGTAAACCTGTAAAGTTTGAGTCCCAGAATATTTTTCCTGATTCCTGACAGGATCAAACTCTGGCAAAGTTTACAATTGTACAAGCTAACACATGGAGCAGGGGAAATTTCAAAATGGAGGAAATTACTGTTGTCGAATAACCATGGATTTGCAAAAGTGATGAAAATTGTGACTTTGAAATGTTGAAACCAAAATTGCATGAATTTGATTGAGATCCACTAGTAGCCTTATATTTTAGTCACTGTTTAAATATGCCTATTAAGTGTCTCTAATGACAACATTTTTATGTTATTTATTGTAAATCTTTGCTTTCAGAAGTAAAAGCCATGGATAGTGACAGTGAAGAGGAAGAAACAGTTGTCATTGGATCTGAACCAGTACACGACAGGTAGGTGGTGATGCATTTTGGCATGGTGAGATGGGAAAAGGAAGGGTGGGGGGGTTGAGCATCCGGTACCATGTTTTCTGGTTCAGGTAGGTATTCTGCAAATGGTAACCCCATGTAAGGTCCAACATGTAATTGTCTATTACATCTCCTTTGAGGTTTTTTTATCAGCTTTTTAAGGGTTTCAGTCACCAGTCAAGTACTTCGGACATCAGATTTAGGATGCTAACATCGGAATCAATATTGATGTCAGTTATGTTCACCCTTGTAACCGTCAGGAGTTGGTCTACAGCACAGAAGTGTGTTTAATACCTGTAACAATAGGAAGCAGCTGTTTGAGGCCAACTTTAACAGCTGATGGGTCTCAAGATGATCCAGTGTCTTGGGGAAAACTTCCTTTATATATCAGCTCCAGCATAGAGCAACTATTTAGGAACAAAAATTAAGAATGGATTGGTTTCAGGGGTGATGGGCTGTCTTAGGTAACCCATAACCATAACATGACTTTTAGCTTGACTTATAGCCCTTTAATAGCAAATATTTTGTCACGTTTGCAAAGATTCATGACTATTCTTGACGTGGACATGACCTTTTTGTAGGAATTTCTGTGACTTTTCAAAGCATCTCTGTCTAATGAGAGAGCACGTTCCAAAGTATGGCCTGCGCACTTTGGTGAGTGCAATTTTAACAGGAAAGTCAATCGTTTAAGATAAAGGAAAATAAAATCGCAGACCTTCTCTGCTCTGCTATTTTAGACATTTCAAACAGTGCCCACTGAGGTTAGTTTTATCAATTTTTCACTTCAGAGTTGAAGAGAATTCTACCAAGCTACAAGAGGGAGCACTAGATCTCTCGTTAGCTCTCAAGACTGCCTCATCCAGCGGCGGGCAGAGAAGAAAGGGAACTTCTCGTAAGAAGCAGAAAACTGGGCCAAAGTGAAATGACAGATCATTATAAGCGTCGTTGGCTCGTCACCAGCAGCCAGTGGTGCAGGAATGATGTAAGGAAGATCAAAGATGCCAGAAAACCCATCCGGAGGAGGTCAAAATAAAGGGAAAATATTGTATGGGAATATGATTATCATGCCAGGGAACTGCAAGATACCTTTAGAGTATGAAAGTGCAAAATGGGTTCAAAGAGCAGAAGGTGTTACAAGAATAACTGAGAACAGTTCCATGTGGAGAAAGCCTGGCAGAACAGATGGATGATATTTACATATGCATGATATTTACATATGCATGATATTTACATATTTCACCAGTTTTGCTGAAAATGTTTGAATGTATAATCTGTGATGGAGGCTGTTTATTCAAGGCATCTGTAGTTGTGAGCTGTGTGTGTGTCAGACAGCTGTGAGCAGTTTGTATCAAGTGGCTGTGATCTGTGTTTATATGGTGGCTATGAGCTGTGTGTATCAAGTAGCAGTGTGCATTGGGTGGCTTTGAATAAAACACTTTCTTTCTGATGGCTGTGTGAATCTGGTGGCTGTGAAGAAGACTGTCTATCTGATACCCATGACTTAGAGCCAAGTGCCACATTGAAGAGAAAATAAAGGAAGATGCTAAGATCCCATGAGACAGTCACCTGAAAGTTCTATGTTGGGGAACCTAAGATCGACGGTACTCTGACTTTGCTTTCAGAATGTAACAATTAGGCGTAATGAGCAGCTTTTGTCTTTGTCACATTTCATGTGTCATCTTTGACTAATTGAAAACCAAATTTTCATTGACAAATGCAAAGGTTTGAAACAAATCAAAATGGATGGAAACAACAAAGAAGAAAACAGCTTAGAATATTTTGAGTTTGTGTTATTCTTTTGTCTTCTTCTTCTTTTCTGTTTTTAAATTTTCTCGTCGCCCTTTTGGGTACATTTTTATGCAATCTTACTTTGCGGCATATCGGACGGGTCGGAAAGAGTAACGTGATATTTATTAACGTCCATCCCTACATCCCTCTCCAAATAGTGTGGAGGTCGTTCATCTACAACTTAACAAAAGTCAAAGCCAATTGTTCGATTGCCCAAGAAATTAAAACCTCCCTGAATATTGTACCCATAGTATCCCATTAACGACACATTTCACCACAGGCTCTGTTTGTCACATAGCATTCTGCCACCCCATGGTTCCATGAGACAGATATGTAGTTCCGAATAACTTGCCCTTAAAACTAGATGTAATTCCTCACCATCTACAGCCAGATAGTTGGCTTTCATCATGTGATAGAAGGGTGGGTTGGGGATGGGGGGGGGGGGGTTTGGGGTGGGAACCTGTAACCAATTTTAATCTCCACCTATCATGTCCCCTCAAACATAACAAGAAAATGTTCATTACGTTACGTCGGTATACTTTATAGAATTCTCAGTAATGTGTTTCATGTGAGAATAATATTTTTTGCTATTATATTATTCGAAATGAAAGTCAGACTATATTGACTCATGTTTCAGGCATCCAACACTTTTTCCGGTCCTGCATGTTCTTCAGAGACTCTCCCCCCCCCCCCCCCCCCCTGCTGGATGTTTAGTCCATTCCGTCCCCACCTGCTTCCCCCACCCACTTCTGAAATGCAACAAACTCCTTAAAAGGATTGTTTACACATAATAACAAATTTAGGTGATAAAGGGTAGTCCATGCCACTAAAGGTAACACAATTGTTGAAATTTCGACTATTGGAAGGAATTTGAAAATCGTAGATTGCCCTTAGATGAAAAACCCACCTCGAACCCCCGAACCTCCCGATTAGTAAGCTTCATTGCCTCAAATGCCACCGCCTTTATCCACTCTGCCACAGCACCGGTTATAAATAAGATGGATGATGATACGGTGGAATCGCACCGATACTACTAGTGTGAAAACGATTGTCGGTACAACTGTTTAAGATTTTCTAAGCAATAAATGAAGTTCACAGGCTGTTCACTTTGCCATCTGCAGA
>KN885942.1:39474-56967 GCA_000934455.1 Apostichopus parvimensis | reverse complement strand
TATATATTGTTTTAGTGAATTCCCTTTTCTCGTTTAGTACACTCTAGCCTCTGCCATGGGCTACATTCAAGGCGGCCCAACTTCAGACACAGTTCATTCTCGGAAACATGTTGGACGTTAAAATCAGTGATAATTCTTACCAGGAAGATATTACTTGGATATCACTTCTCCCAACTGCTGAATTAACATTCATACTTCCTTTTAGCGATTATCTGTCTGTCAGGAAATGCAAACAAACACAATAAAACAAGTAAGAAATCAAACATTGCGATAATAATAATAATAAGGCACTAATTTTACGAAATGTTGAAGAAAAGCCCGCAAAGGCTTACGGATTACAACTTTCACGTCGGGAGGCTTCCAAATCAACACAAATTTGGAATCTTTTTCAATCTAGAGAGTCATTTCAGATGGGAAAACCATAGATTGCTCTTTTATGAAAATCCACATTACCATTACCCGGCCGGGGATGCAACCACGAACCTCTCAATTGCTAAGCCTCATTGCTTTAAATGTCATCTCCTTTATCCACTCGGCCACAGCACTTGTATTTGGATAGAAAATTAAAGTCCTATCTCTCGATGAACTTGAACTTGAAATAATTTCCTTTATCTACGCCACTACTAGGTTGTACGTGTACAACTCTTCACATCTCCTTGTTGCTATTAGAAGTTTTTCTAAACTGTTCCCTTCATATGTTGACACGCGGTAAACGTTATCATCTACTATTCTCGTTGTGAGTAACTGTCGGCCATCCTGACTGTATTGTACCAGAATACATCTCCGACGATATGAGATGGCTGCTCTCCATAGCATGTAGATGAACTCATTATTGTCTGTGCAGACACTGATAGGTCTCCAGTGCAATCCATCAAGATCTGGTTTGGTGAATTCATACATCAGCTTACTCTGTGATTCCTCCATGGTGACTGCATATGCTCTACCACACGCCTTGTCACAGACAAGGAGACTACCTCTATGTACAGTGATATCATCAGATGCATCGGTTACAGCTGGTAGTGTAATCATGTGACTGTAATTCATTTGATCAGTAAATACATACACATCTCTTTTGTTAGTACCAACAATAATATGATTCTTCACAGAATCAGTAGTGACACAACTCACGTGCCGATCAAATGGCCACTTGATAATGACGTTACGAATATTCTTCTTGCTCTTTGCACCATCACGTACATCATAAATACAGATTTCATCAGGCCAACAAAATGTTATAAATTTGAACTTAGATAGCAGACGACAATAACGCCAATGTTGTATAGTCATGACATTATCAATGTGAAGTTGTATTTCACTTTTTCTGTTGCACACAGATATGTGTGAATACCCTGCCTTTTCAGTAACGAAAATCTTGGTATCTCCTCTGCTTATAACACCAATTAAACAGTTAAATTTAACTTTGACCACTGCTTGGGCAATCGTGACGTTGTCAATAATAACCTTTGTTACATCACTGAGAACAAAATCAGATAAAGAGTCTAACTCTTGAAATTCTTTTTTCATTTCTACCATCAGAGGTTCAAAGGCTGCTCTAATATCAGGGATACACTGAGCGTCTGTCCAATCGTCTTTAGCAGCAAGAATAGATGAGGTTGTTGCTGTGAAGTTCTCGTACCGTTTAATAACCTGTTCGCAATATTCTGTTATGTGTTTAAGGTCATGTTCATTTTTATTTACAAGCATGTCTTTTGCTATTGTCAAATTCTTTAAGTCAGCATCTAGGCTTCCAAGTTTTCTAAAGAGTGCGCCCTCAGTTTCATCACATTTGTTTATAAACACTTTAGATTCGTCATCATATTTTTGATTCGTCGTTTTCCTGAGTTTTTCATACTTCTTTCTCACTTGGCTCAATTCCTCTTCCAAATTAAGAGTTATCCGACGGTCGTTTTTTCTTCTTCTGCATCCGATGTCCTCGATACCTCGTTTTCGTTCCTTAGTACATTCCGCAAGTTTATCTTCAATCTTGAGTGCCTGCTGTTTGTGCTGATTTATCAATCTTTCTCTCTTATTCTCGGCATTTTCTTTCAGCTTCTGTTTAGTAATTTCTATTTTTTTTGGAACGCCGTATAATTTACCTTTGTATTTGATTATGTCAGCAAGTTCTTGTTTCAGTAATTTTCGTTCACGTTCTGCTATTTCAGTTACGTCATGCAAGTCATGACCTTTGTGCTTATTATATGTACAAGCCAAACACACTGGTACATTTCCGCAAGAACTGCAGCATAATTGTGCTTCTTTTTTTTCGTGGATATGGCACCTGGGATCTTCCGTTAGTGATGTTAATTTATCCAGTGTCATATTCTTTGCTTCTATATTATCCAATCTCAGAATGTGGGTTTTGTGATCTGTAAACATTTTACTGCTGACGTGAACCTTGTAACATTGCTCACACAAGTAATCTGTGCACTTAAAACAAAAAGCTGAAACTTCTGTATTCTTCAAACAGCTTACACATTTCTTTAAATCTTTATTTTCAAAAAACTTTTGCAATTGTATGAACTCAAGCACACTCTTCATGTGAAAGTCAGTCTTGAAATCGTCAACTCCTTTTTCTGGTATGACGTATTCCTGTTTACACAATGGACACTTAAGCGTCCCACCATAGCTTGCTTGAATGACTGTCTTCAAGCAATTTCTACAATATCGATGAAGACATGGTAACTGTTTCGGTTCTTTAAATTGATCCAAGCAAACAGAACATATAAAGAAGTTCTCTGCCAGATCCGTGAGAGGAGTTGACGACGCCATTGGTCTTGATGACGAGTTTCTGCAATTAACAAAATAATATAATAGAAATTGACACACACTGCTGTAGACGTCCTGTTATTTTAAATTCGTTCAAATGTGTTGAAATGAATGTATCACAAACATGAGGTAAAATAAAACATTAATGAAATTAGTTTTCAGTGAATTTGCTCTATCTATATAATTCCCACAGTCATGTAAAGACGGTTGGGGTAGATAGCGTGAACGGCTAAGATTTTGGAAAGTCCAAAGACTTTTAATTGTAAAATTTTACTAGATCGACTTCCATACATTTTGGAAAAAGCTATACGTTTCTTCCCTTATAAGATCTCTCTGTTCCACATGCACGATATAGGGATAATTACAATATCAACTAACCTACACTTAAATTTTTATGACCATTTTTATCGCGTCAAAGAAGAATTTCCAACAGAAAATAGTAGCCATGATATATTTAATACTTATTAGGCGTCTTTTGCATACCAATGTGATATGCTACTCGCAGAATTTTATTTTTTAGCCATATTGAGCAAAGTACAACATATCTCTGAACCTGTTAAAATTGATTCGTTTGTTGGCACTGTTATTCAAAGCTCCGCACACCCTGCGAACTTGTATGTCGTCATTAATATAAACACAACATCTCCATTTGGGTCAAATAATAAATATGTATGAGTTACTGATTTGTGTACCTTCCCACTCGTTCTGTTTTGCTTTTGTGAATGGTTGATATTGTTATTATATACAAGGCCATTTGGAGAATGGAGATACCTGCTTCCTCCTCTCCCACGGTCAAACATACTTCGGAAAATTTCTTACAACTTGGTTACATGTTATTACACACGCGTATATGGAATTTTAGATATCTCCAATTAATTGTAGATACCTGCAATTAAATTCAGATATCTGAAATTGTGGATTCAAGGTTAAAATGGTTTTCCATACGCACGAAAAAGTGGTATACACAATTGTAGTTACAATAATGGAATGATATCATCATTTTGCGTCTAAACCTCTTACCGATATCCCTCTAGCCACGCCATTGTGCTGAAGGGAAGGTCTTCATATATCCATGAAGCACCATCATTGCTTTCAGGAAAATATCCGCATGTTAACAACATTGTCTAGGTATTATACAATATAAAGTTTAGTCCAAAGTTTCTGTGAGCAACTTAGTATCAAGAATATATATGGGTTAATTCAGATTTTCAGTAGTTACCAGATTCGTTCTGTTGATAGTCTATAAGATGTTCAATTCATCGAATTGCGGAAAACTGTTTCTTACCACCATGATGGAAGTATTTAGTTAACTTAATAATAACAGTTAAGTCAATGAACATTTAAAAATGTGGCTTTTGAAACTATATATAATTTTGTTTGCATAATATCTAAGAAATGCGATCACTTGAATTGCTAAATGAAAGCGTTATCGTTTTAAGTAACGTTGATAGAGTAACGTACCTTATCTACGTGTGAATTAGTATATAGTGTCGTCACCTATATGACAATACTACTAATTGGACACGTGTACGTACTCAGAACTTTTCATTTTCCATTAATCCACGGTATGATCAACGGCGTGAGCAAAGAGTGCCGAGGCCACGCCCCTTCTCCTACTGTCATCTTTAGTCTAGGTCTTTGTCAAAATTTAACAATGTTTTAGAACATAGCAAAGAAATTCGGAGCTAGAATGGAATTCGAACCATTGACCTATGGATTACAAGCCCAGCTATACCCAAATGAGCTATCCAGCCATTGTACTTGATGGCGATCCCTATATGGCCATTTCGTTACAAGGGGCAGAGGCTGCAATACTTTGCATACCGTATAACCAGGCATCACACCCCAGTTTCCTTCGATACAAGCCAGAAAGAAGCCTGGAGGTGATTTCATGATAAATTTGGATAGACTGAATAAGTCAAGAGAGAGTATATCTGTTACAATGGCATCCAATGTAGATACTCCAATGTGGATCTACGTAGTCGCTCAATGCATATATCGAACGGTTATTGTTTCAATGCAAATGGCCAATGACAGACATTAAAACATAAAGTAGAGTGATTGTTCACGTACCTTATTATATCGTAAAGATCTCACACAAAGGTAGTACCTCAGAGTTTTTTTCAATAAATAATGTGCTTCAAAACAAAATAGTAACAATTGCACCAATAGACAACTTGAAATCATTTTTCTCATACCACTTACCGGTATCACGTTTACATGAGGCTATACTGTACTCTGTGTATATGCAAGTATAATATATTTCAATTCAAGGATGTTTGTGTTTCACAACAGACAGTCAGAAAAACCAATATACATAACTTAACATAACAATGTGGATGAATAAGGTGTAAGCTTCAACATATTAGAACACTCCCGACCAAAACATATGGGGGAAATTTTTGAACGTGTCAATCAATCAATCACATCCAACGATTTTTCATAATCAAGTTTTTCGATGGTATAGAAAATTTCCACTTATCTTAGACGTGTTAAATGTTCATTTCACCTTGACAAGGTTATATCATGTGAAGACGTGATATTGGTTAACATTTTAGAAGAGCACATATGTGATTTAATTACAAAATGACTGTGTACCAAATTTCACCACTTTGATATTTGCACCAAAGGAATGGGTTCGCCTTCTTTGTATAATTTCAGATAAAACTTGCAAAAACTATTACCTTGTCCCGTAATGCGTAGATGCATCGCACCGTTTAACTTATTAAAATTAAACATCATTCTGCTAATTTTTAAAAAAAAATGTCGACTCTCAAAGCAGGCTGATTGAGCGAATTAATAACAAGTCTGCACAAATTTGTTAATACTGTCAAGTTACAGCAATTATACCTAATTCAAATTTGTCTGTGTTTTGTGAGAATAATGCGTATAAAAAGGGGTAATTATGTGTACATTGTCAGATTCAAAAGGAAACAGGTGCACTATGTACAATTATAACAGGTGTACAGTTATATAAAGCCATTAACACCTGTAGAATCACTGCGGTCGAGTGGTACGGACTTCAGTCTGTGACACGAATGCCTACAGTGGGATTTCAACCTTCTTTACCGGTTTCATACCTCTGGGCATGCAATAAGCGTCCAAAGTCTTCTTAAATAGGATGTATGCATATCACGCGGGATACCCGGGCTCGAACCCTGGCTGGAATTTGTTCACTGTTCACTTACTGTTTCGCCTCCTTACAATGCTGTGACGTAGTAAATAAATAATATTCGCAGCAGTTGCTTACCATAATTTAAATAAATTCTAGATCAAAAGAAACAAAACTCATCTACCACCACAATGGTCTCACCTAAGCCACTTAAGAACTTGAAAGAACTTCTTGTCGTGCTCTGTATGCTTGGATCAATTTAACGAACCAAAACAAGTACATGTCTTCATCGATATTGCAAGGAATGCTTTAAAACAGTCATTCAAACCAGTAATGGTGAAAACACGTTATTGTCCGTTATGTAAAACGGATTGCATCGTACCAGAAAATAAAGTTTTGAAGCTTTCCCAAACTGATGTATTCTTGAGTTTGTACAATTGCAAAATGTTATGCGAAAATGAAGACATGTTTGAGCTACATAAAGGATACACACAATTTCTACGTTTTGTTTTACATGCAGAGAATTTTTGTCTGATATTTGTCACAATGCCCCCGCCACAACCTTATATTGTATTTCTTATAGAAATCTACCAATTTGCTTTATTTGTAGACACGGTAATCACAAAGAACATGATAATCATAGACAACAGACCAAAAAGCGAAGACATTGACAAGAAATTTAAAGTTGGAAAAAGAAACGAGCCAAGTAAGAGAGAATATGATCGTGTCAAAGACACAGCTAAAAGAACATTTGACGACGAAACCGAAGAGTTTATTAAAAACTGCGACGAAAATGAGAAAGTTCTTTTCAAAGAACTCTCAAATTTAAATGTTTATTCTAATGAAGATGATATAAAAAGAATATCAGATAATTGTGACCAGATTATTTAACGGCATGAGAACTTCAAAGCAATGACTTCATCTATTCTCGCTTCTAAAGACGAGTACACATACGTTCAATGTATCCCTGCTATTACAGCAGCCTGTGCACCTCTTAAAGAATACATGGAAAAGGAATTTCTACATCTAGAATCTTTTTCTGATTTTGCTACCGAGGATACAAGAAGCGTTGCTGTTGTGGATGTTCAGGGAATCAAAACTGAACGTTGGTGGATTAATGGCATTGCGTACAGCGATGATGATAGTTGTAACACCTTTGCTAGCCTCATGAAGTCGGTTTATACGATGTCCGTGATTGTTCATACAACAAGAAGGACTTCAATTACATCATCAATGACAGGTTTACACATCGGCAGGTCAAGTGTTTAACCAAGAATCCTGTCAGCAATCACATCATTGTTGGGACAGCCAGCAGAAAGGTGTATATCTTTGATGATCGCTTGAATTACAGTTACTCCATATCACTCCCATATGTAATTCTTGGTTCGCATGATATCACTGTACATAGAGGTAGTCTCCTGGTCTGTGACTACGATGGTAAGAGAGCATATTCAGTCACCACGGAGGGATCAGAGAGTGAAGTGATGTGTGAATACACCAAACCGGATATTGGCGGTGCCTGTAGACCTATTAATGTGTGTACAGATACGTAAGACTTCGTTTACATGTTATGGAGAGCAAACGTCGCTGAAATTCGTGTCGTCGTACGGTTCAGTCATTATGGCAGACAACTACTGACAACATTCCCTGTAGATGACAAATGTTGTTGTGCGACCACATTATCAGAAAATGGGGTGGAAAAGTTTACATTAGCGACATATGTGTCGGTGAAGTTATACACTTAAGATCTTGTAGTGCCATGATAGCTTTACTGAAATTCCGACATGTAGGTATCTCACGGTATGTACACTAGAATGTATTTTAATACTAGTTATAACATGAGCATGCAAGTTTCACAAGGAAGGAGGTTTTCCCCCTTTTAATATATCTAGTTCTTTCGAGTATGTGTCATAAGTATATCAAAGATGATAGGGATTTGGCTCTAACTGCCAATCTCACATTTAACCTTTAACGGTTGGAAGCACTCCTATAGGTGGTTACGTTAACCTTATATCAATAACACTCTTAATTGTATTTGAACCATGAATTAATTGATTTTTTCACTTTAATGTGTTCAAACTTGAAAATATAATACGCCTATATACGTGTATATGTTCGCACCATATGTTCGCAGAGATCATCCTAACAAATCTGTGTTATTGGTAATTAACACAGTTTTTATTTGCATTGTGTCAATAACTTTTTACGACCAAAGATGGTTTGTAAGTGCCGCAACCACTTTGAAACGATAATTGAAATACTTAAGACCTTAAACTACAGTAACTCTGTCTGTCATGTTCGATCGAAAAGGCAATCACTGTACATGTATGTGAAACAAACAGCTTTATGTACGAGTGTACGAGGAAATGTGAACTGAGAGGAAGCTGTGTAAGTTTCTCTAATGTATTATACGAACATTCACGTATGTATAATATTTCTTACTCAAATTTGTTGCTCATTCTTTTCAATTTCCTTTCAATTACAGTTAAACTTTCAAATTCTGTAACCTTAAGCGTATTAGAGTAACGATTTTTGTGCTCATTACACTTATGTGTGATGTCGTTCTCTTACTCAGAGAACGTAAATCACATTTAGTCAATAATACTGTTCTGTTCTTGTCAAAAATGCTTATTAAACTTATTTATTCAATGAGGACTTTTTGGATAAATTCTCAACGCATGGAAAAATTGACGATTATGACCTAATTCAAGCATGGAGCTAACATTGTAATCAACCAGCATGTAGTTAATAACTACTCATATCTGTATTTTTAAATATTAGGTTTGATCGCCTGCTAACAATTAACACGTCATTCATGTAACTCATTCAACTATACATTGCGTCCAGTGTGCAGTAATACACAGCTCAAATCTGTAAATATAAGCTACTATCCAGAGAAATGCCTACGCAATGAGCTGCGAGTGTTCGCAGTAATGCTACTAGAGAATCAGCTTTTTACATGTTCCCATCATTTTGTCAAAACAAACGTTTGGATGTTGCATTTGTGAATGATAACTCGAATTGTGTTTATAAATTATCTAAACCATTTATTATCAAATTATCTAAAGTTCTAAACCAATTATCTAAATCATCTCCAGTTTCTGGCATTTTCCAAGTAAGAAGCAATAGATTATGGAATAAAGAAATTTCACAATGATTGGTTTTTAATAATAGAAAAATATTCACCAAACGGACTTATTTCGTCACTGTAGGCTCGTCTCAGTGACTGTTCCATTAACATTTGCCGCCAGTTCTATCGGAACTTGGTTAAGAATATCATCGAAACAAGGGTATTTATATATTTAAATATATAGTCACAGTACATGTACAGGCAATGCATGCTGTCGATAACAACCAAAGCATGCTAATTAAACCGTTAAACAAAACAAGTTCAAAGTTGGAAGTAATTTTGGTGATTTTGAAGTATCAGGACTATTTGGAACGGCGGGTATATCAGGGGTAAGACCTTTTAATCAGTATAGAGCTCTAGGATATTTCCTGCTGTCAAACTAGAAAAGTATTCAACGTATCTCAAAATATTTCAACGAAATTTAAAAAGTAAATTTGCTTCAACTTTAGCAGTTAATCCACTCGAGTAAACAGTATTTGATAAACAGGGTAAGTAATCCAACCATTACAGTTGCAATCCACCTATCGCACTGGAGCTAAAGCACTAGTCCATCCACGAATACTTAACCATGTGCTTCAATATAGACAATATGGCTGTTTAACCGATATCACCAAGATATTGTAAGCACACAGATTGGTCCTACTGTACTACGACCATTGAAAAATATAAGTATGGTAAGTATATAATGATACACACACATATATTTGACATGTATACATGACATATTTCTGTCAATTGAAGGGGTATTAATTTATTTTCAAATGCCACTTTCTTTATACATAACCAACGTTTAGATGATGGCACCGTGGATGGTATAACTGTTATAAATCATAGAACATGAAATACCCATGCGCATGCATCTACCATAAAACCATATCATGTCAGCTTCTGAAGAAGATCCTGCTAGGATCGAAACGTCAGGCCCTCTTACTTTTACACATTCTCCTACACAGGCTCTTTAGTGGACGAGCAGTTTGATAACAGGTTTGCTTAATTTTGATAAAACCATATATTATACATTTAGCTTATAACTAATGTAAACGATGTTTGTAGTATTAAACATATTAAAAGTAATACAAAGTGAAAGTCAACCCTATGCTAAACCGTAGCTCAAAAACAGTATTATCAATGTAAGCAGTACAATACATACTTTAGTCGTACATAAAGGTAAAGTTGAACGTTTTTTATCTGAGACGAGCGAACATGTTCCTAGGAAGGCAGTGTTCCACGAATTTAAAATCACGTCACGAGCGCCTTCCCAGCTGTGTGGTCCGACGAGTCTGTAGGTTGCCGGGACAACGGGGCTGAAGAGCATATGAAGAGCTAAAGGAGGATCAGAGATGAGTAGGGAGACAGGGGAAGGATAGCATCCCATGTCTCGTGCCAAGGCATCATTGTACCCAATTGCTTGTATCTGTAAAATGGATGAGATTGCATGAACATATCAATTGATATGCGTGAGCAAGAATAAAATGGTTGACGGGATATTATACCACAATGATTGGAACTTCGTAATAATTATTATTTCTTCTTTGGTGCGCGCGTCATATTGACAAAAGATGGAGGGGACCATGCAGTTTCTAACATTCTGATTTCTATCTATAAAGCACCTTCATTTTGTCCTGCTAATGCGGACCTTGTAGGCGGTGTGCCTGTTCGAAGCTGTTTTACGATCTCCTGGAATACAATCCACCTTACATCAACTTCCTAAACTTTTCTTGAAAGCATGGTTGTGTTATAGAACACAAATGAGACTTATGCATAACACGAATGCATATTCATGTACAAGAGTATAAAGCAGCAATTTCATACCATTAGGACGTCTCTCCCGTACAGCGCATGCTCTTCTTTTCTTCGCCGCGCTACTGCAGCAATCATTTCTTCTTTAGGGGGCAGCAAACAATTTCCTTTCCAGACCTGTACAGTCCACCGTGTTTGCATATCTTGTACGGATACTGGTGAGCCGGATGACACGTTCTTGAAGAAACCAATGCAAGCTAGAGTCTTGTGTTTTAAAGTGGCAGGAAAGATGAGTTTGTATAGATCTAGTCCTTCTTTAGAGACTACGGAAAAAGGATCGGAGAGAAAATATATGAATGAACAGAATGCAAATTGCAAAGGATTTCTTTATATCTATTTGCTTTTGTTTTCATCTCACAATTGTAAGCAGGCCAAGTAATATTCTCCACTAATAGCATACTCTTCATTCTAAGAGATCCGCGAGTATATAGTTGGTAGCTCATATTGACAACGTTGACAACGTTTACAGGAAATGTTCTATGGGACACGCCATCTCTTCAGAGGTCTTAAACGTTAATCGTTTTTCTTTGTTTCATTTGCAAAACCATATGCCTAACTTCGGGGGGGGGGCGGGGTGTTGGGAATGGGGAGGGTGGAGCGGCAGATCCGTAAGCACAGGGTGGAGATCCCCTATACCAGCTTAAAAACACACCTCAAAAGGTCTTTTTTGATATATAAATTGCCTCCTTTCATGTCCCTTTACATATAGTCTTTTAGTTAAAAGCGTTCTTTAATTATATAGAGGAAAAAAGGCTATTTTCTTGCGAAATGTAGCAATTAACAAAATTGAAAATATAAAAATGTCACATTTGTTGAGAAACAGTCAAATACTGGAACTTCTGCAACTAAATACACAGATGATTTTTATTGTAAAGAAATAATTTGTGGTTTCTAGCTGCCTCAACTCAAAGTCACATTTGTCACTGCTTATCATATACTGAGACTCTCTCCCACTTCCGGTTCCCAGCCGTTCCCCCCCCCCCTTTACCTAACTTCATCGTTCGCTTTGCGATTGTGGGGGAGTATATTTACAAATTATTTGCATACAGCGTGCTTGGTTAAACACAGGTATCCCAAACCACTAAGCATAGATATTGGGTTATAGCCCTGATCAGCGCACTACATGAAAATAGTTCTGATACGCCAATCTTGTTAGCCTATAAGTGAGGAAGGTGGGGATGGGATGTAGGGGGGGGGGGTACTAATCCCAGGGCTGTTCATATAAGTCTGATAATAACGCAGACGTGTTATTACATACATCAGAAAATAATCCAACTCGTTTTAGGCTGATGAGGGAGGCATGATGTAACCCAGTGATTAGGCTGAGCGTCCTTATCGTTCTGTGTCTTTTCGAAAGTGCCTTTAGTTTGTATTATTTGAACATTTTGGAAAAACATAGTTGTTTAAATAAAAGACAGATATCTTCCATACACAACTTTCATTGATTTGATTAGTTATACAAATAAATAAAATATAAACTAATTTCCTATAGCTTCTGTACAATACGTTTAGTGCAGTAAGTATAATTTATCTCTGTAATTTCACTTGATGACTGCGTGTCTTTTCCTCTTATGTTGCAATATTTTGTAACGTCCCCATGAACGGTACGGTTTTTATTTTTGATCATCCATTTAAATACCAACTTATACGGGGGGACTTTGCGTATAACTGCGTTGTATATCCTTTAGTATAGGTTTGGTGTATTCCCGAATGATTTGGCGACTATATATACCAATTAGTTATTAATGTTAATTGACTCACAGATTGGACTGTTATCAGTGAGATAGGGGAACTCCAGCTTGTACCCTGTACAAAATACTACAGCATCCAGATCAGAAATCGAGCTGTCATCAATGAATGACACGCCATGTTCCGAGAACCCTTTCACGGCTGGTTTCGGTAATATTCTGCCGCATAATGCTTGATTGACAAAATTGTCGTTTGCAATAACACTTGTCGGTAATTTCCCATCAGATGAACAATCTCGAAATCCCATCTCATGTAGAGGAAATCTGTTCCCATCCCGCCGTTTTCGTAACCAAGAGATTAATGATGGCGGCAGATACTGTTGATATCTACAACCGTAGCTCACGTCAGAAGGCCATCCATTGGTAGCTAGTAGTGCGTACATATCAAACCCATGACGACTGCTTATGTATGTCTATGAAAGAGTCAAAGTATATTACGATTACTGAGCCATCTTGAACAAACGCATAATTGTGATTCATTCATGTAAGTATTAAAAATTGGTTTCTCTCGAGCTGGTATTATGCTTTGAGAGTCGCAATAAAGTAGATGATTTTAAAGTGAAATTTTAACTCATACGTGTTCTTATGCTAGATGTTTTAACATATGGGATGCGAATACATGATGACTATTAAATGAGTAAACTTTACTCTACATACTTTACATACGCCACATGACTAAACATGGATACAGAAATGCCTGCATTCGCAAATCGATGATAATTTTATCTTTTTAGTACAGGCCTTAATATGAAACTTAAATCAAATTGTTACAGACTCTAGTAACTCAACCAAGCATGTTTGAATATATGTGTTACAATGTGACCACCATTGGATCACATCCAACACGTTGAGGACCGGAACAATGTATGTCTTCCATAATTAAATTGTCTTGCCAATGAGGGTATTTTCCTTTCGAGGATAATATTTCTCTTGGTTAATTCTAAGGAGTTCATATACTGGTCTGTATGTTAGAGTAAGTAGTACAGCCATTTTTATTGATGAAACGCTGGTTTCTGAAAGCTACATCTAAATCCCCCTCATTCTAAATAAAATGAAAAAAGAACACAAATACCATTCATTGATAGAAATAGCATTGATTGATTGATTGATAGCATTGGTTTCTAGTCTGAGCGGCCAACAAGATATCAAGCTTAATCCTTTAATGTAATTTGTAGTGAGTTATCAATACTTACCTGCTTAGATACGTTGCTGATATCAATGGCTATATCTCCACCAGAAACTCCACCTCCTAAGAAAGAAAAGACAGAAATAAAACCCCTAAGTCACGCTAGTGCTCTTTTCAGTTTAATCCGCACCTGATGCCTACCAGAAAATCTGATAACATTTTTGATAACGATCAGTGTAATATTTTAAACTGGAAAGGCCCATGAGGCACTTAAAACCCGAATTAAAAGTGAAACATGACATTACCGTTATGAATTATACTTATGTATAAGTTCGGGACTAGAAACAAAACGTTATTTATTATATCAAGAACCATGCCATATTGACGAGCCAATGACCTCGTGCAAACTGAACACCCGATACTCATAGCTGGTACAGGAACTACCGTTCATTTCCTGTAACACATGTTACCGTGTTACGAACACAAAGTAGTAATTGCTGATGCACGGTTTACCAGCTGTGAGAATCGGCTGCACTGAAAGATGTTTCTACTGTGATCGTGTCCAGCATTATCATGTTCTTAAGGAATGAGTCCTCTTGCTTCTTGAATTTAGAGTGAAATTTTACGAACGTACCTCCTAGTAAAGTGGTAAGAGTGAAATGCAATTCTAAAGAGAACTGATTGGTCCACAACGGATTTTCTTAGAAATTACGACAGTATGACACTAAACATGTCAAGAAATTGAAAATTGTCTTGACTAGGTAAACTGCTGATCAGTTAATATTGATAAATAATATGCGATATTATTTTATATAAATTGAAAACTGATATCATCATTTTCATCATTCTAAAAGATTCAATTTCAATATTTACCTACAACAAGTACTGTTTTATCAGCGTATTCTTTATTGTTCCGGTAAGCACTTCCAGTACATGCATTCCCTCTATACATTTCCTGCCCGGGATACTTGGGTAAGTTTGCGTGAGTGTACTGTCCAGAACATATCATAACAGCGTCAAAAACGTCTTCCTGCACTCCACTCGATGACCGATACCGTAGTTTCCATTGACCAGTCGTTTCGTAATCATCGCTTGGTGACAGGTGTGTCACCTCTGAATTGTACTTAATGTATCTTTCCAAGTCGAAAGTCTTAGCGTAATCCTGTATATGGTTCCAATTGGAAATCAAAAAGTGAGAATATTACTTGAATATTATGTCATGTAGTTCTGAACAATCGTCACTGTTTGGATAAGAAGTGCTCTAGTCGCAGTGAAGAAAACAAACATCGCAATTCTGCATTTTATACAATTTGAAAAATCAGTAATGTATCCACAGTACCTAAAGCAAACGTAGGACCAAACTCGATCAACCGTTGCAAAAATAAAATATCAAATAGGAGAAGGATATGGAGAGCAGCAAGTTGGGACAATTTTCCAGTGATAATACAACTTTATATTGCACTATCATATATGCTTCAAGGTACCCGTACTGACAGTATGAACAGTTCCTAACCGGTATATGATTCTAACGCTATTACCACTCTATACTGTCCCCTCATACCATGCTTCAAAGCACTGGTACTGACAATATGAACAGTTCCTAATTTAATCTGATTCTAATGCTAAAGCCACTCAACACTGTCCTCTCATAGCATGCCTTAAAGCACTCGCACTGACAGTATGTACAGTTTCTAATTTTATCTTATAGAAATAGGATAAACATACTACTCATACGAGTTCTTTGAAACATGAATTGTCTGAACTGCCTGATGATATAAATGCAAAAGCAGAATAAATACAACAAAAATCTGCTCTTATGGAGTTCCATACTTTCCAGCATGCAGCACGGGGGAGGGGTGGCGGGCAATATTTGTATATGTTGCTGTGACCGAGTGGATAAAGGCAGTAGCATTTGGGCAAGTAGCATAGCAAGAAGGCTTATCAATCGGGAGGTTCCGGGTTCGATACCCGGCCGGGGCATAGTAAGGTGGGTTTTCCATCAAAGAGCAATCTAAAGGTATTCCCCATCTGAAATGACTTTCTAAATTGAAAAGATTCTAAATTTGAGTTAAAATGTTGAATTGAAAGCCATCCGACGTGTAAGTTGTAATCCATGGGCCTTTGCATGCTTCTCCCGCATTTGTGGTCGCTTTAAGCGTCGTAAAATGATTTGCTCCTCCTCCTCCTCATCATCATCATCATCACCATCACCACCTTCACCACCACCACCATCATCAGCACTACTACAACCACTACAACCACAACCATCATCATCATCATTATAGTTATTATTATCTTGACAGGTGGACCTTCAAAATTCCGGTAGCGGATGAAAGTTTCGTCATATCTTACCGCATATTTCTCCGTCTAAGTGAATATATTTTCATAGCTAAATTTTGCCAGTTAGGTTGCTGATTATTGTTGTTGTTATCATCATTATTATTTTTATTGTTATTATTATATAAGTCGAACCAATTATATGGTCGACTTATATATACATAAATTGCTTAGCTAAAGGCAGAGATAATAGGTACTTTGCATTGGTCATGTATACCAGGGGAAAACATGAGGTACTGAGATTTTACACTACCAATACGTACCCCACTAGCCCATCTTTGCCAGACCTAAAGACACATTATGCATTTCGTATGGCTTACGTTAATTCAGGGTTATGTTTGGCATTATTGGGTTCAAATGTCCCGGGACGATTCTACACCAGTTTTAAGTTCCCTCTCAATAAAATATTGCGTATTGTGATATTATGAGGATTAGTGCGTGATACTAGGGCCTTATAATGATCATTTTCATCTCCCTGATAGAAACTGTCACGGCGGCACCACTCCCCCTTCTTCATTAACAAAATTATCAAAAAGCTTGTAGTATATGTCGTGCTACTTCACCCCCCCCCCTCCCTCGGGAGTCCAAACGGGGCGAACTCGGGCGTCATTTCGGGAGCCCCCTTTTCTATCTGCTTTCATCTGTATCTGGGCGTGTTATCGAATCCCACAACATTTATTTTCCATTTATAATTTGAAGGCAAGTGTCTTACTTTCATAATAAGAAGGATTACATTAGTAAAGAAGAAGAGCTAAAGGCAATTGCAATATAAATCCTCCAGCAATAAATCCCCGTTCATCTCACCAACACTGTTCTAAATGAACACAAACACCAAGACCCATTTACACATACACACACGCTGTACTCCACACCTCCATACCTGCAATCAACACGTCGGACGTCGCATTAGTTGTAGGGGTGGAGCTATGCGCATGCTTAATACCTGCATGTACGCGAGACACTTTTGATGTGAAACAAATGCTGTCCAATCGTCTGGGCATGGGTAGTCTGTAAATCCGAAAAACGTTCTACTTGTATTAATCTTTAAACTGTTATAGGACGACGCCGCTGCGGGATATCGCTGATCATCTGGTTCACGATAGACCCATACACCACCTATGATTGGGAAAATACGAAATTAAATATCAGATTTGAGTTTCTAATTTATAATTAATGGTTATGCCGTCCAAAGAGGGTAATGGCGATCCAAAAATGGTATGGCGCATATCATAATTATCATTGTGTATAACTTCGAATCGCGGATTAAATTGAATTATATAACCATATAAATTCGAATATATACATACACATCATCCTAATTAGTCCCACTAATGTGTGACACGAACACTAGTGATATCCAGACATATACAATGCATTGTAGTTCCAGTAATAACTGTTGGTGCTAGTGCAGTTTATCAAACTATTTCTAATAAACAAATACACTGTAACTTTAGTATTTCTGCTTATAAATAAT
>KN885940.1:48650-60847 GCA_000934455.1 Apostichopus parvimensis | reverse complement strand
CAAGTATTAACCAAGTGTTATAATTGTACAGAGTGCACCTCTGGTACTTTGAATCTCAAAATTTAACACAAAATAACCACTCTTTATAGGCAAGCCAAGCCGTTAATTCGAAATTAATGTGAAGCAAGTGGTATGACAGATATATAGTAAATAAATACAGAATAAAACACCAGAATAAAATCCACTTCACGACCGGTTTCGTCCTTTTGGGACTCATCAGGCGAAGGTAGGAATCGAACTCCCTCGTCCTTCCACTCTGCAATTTTGAGAGAACAATAAGCAAAGTTGATACTGGCAAATGTAACATGGCAACAATAACTGTAATTCACAAATGATGATAACAGAAAAAGTAGCAACCATTACAATGATGAGGATTTGAAAATATTAGAAAGCAATCCTAAATGTAACTAAAATATCATTTTTACTAGAGTAGGGTTCTCACCAGCCCATTTTAACTTAGCAGTGTGTCCGGTTTGAATATATTGTTGCCTCTACTCGTCTGGTTTAAAAATTGAGCGCCCGGTTTGAACATTTATGAATCAGGGAGAGCTTCCTGCTACTTAAATAGTCCACGATAATAGCATGAGGCAAATTTCCCCCTGGGTGCATAATTATAATAACAGTTCAAGAATTATAATAACAGTATAATAACAGTTCAAGAATTTTTAACAAAGATGACCATATTTGAAAACGTGGCTCGAACTCTGAGTCTCTGGAGTCGGCTCGGACTTGAGGGGTCTTGGACTTGGCTTGGACCAAGTGGACTCAGACGAGGCTCGGGCTCGGGCTAATTGGACTTAACTACAGCTCTGCCATAAATATAAAAACGATAATGGATTGTTAATAATTTATTATATGATTTTGTGAAGGAAGAGACTTAATGAGTATTCCTAAATGTAATGGATAGCATTAAACTCTTTGTTTTTACTAACAAAAGGATTTGCAAATACAGTACTAGCAACATTACAACTGGAATAATGGATTACTAATATTACGCAATGAAGTAAGGGAGTTTAATAAAGGGCATCCCTCAATGTAATGACTGGAATGGAACTCTTTGTTTTACTAACAAAGGATCTTAAATGTAGTACCAGCAAGGCGGGGGGGGGGGTGCCCATTAGATTGAGGGTTCACTAGACTAAAGGTTCGCTAGACTTAACATCCCCTCTGTGGGTAGCGTTATTGAACGTCTAATTAGCATTTATTGGATTACTGAAGGTATTGAAGGACAATGGTCCCCCTCTCAGCAGCATTACAACTGGAATAATGGATTAATGAAGCAATGTATTATTTGATACAGTGAAGTAAGGGATTTACATGAATAATAGTTAATGCAATGAGTAAGATTAAACTCTTTGTTTCACTAACAAAAATTATTCCCAAATACAGCAACATAGGTATTTGTTTAAATGGATTGTTAATAATTTATTTTATGATGCAGTGAAGGAAGAAAATGTATTAACACATTTTAACTTGCACGCATGCCATATACCTGTCCAGAAACTAAGAATAAAAATTCAAACTCAGAATGCACCGTACCTGGCTCCAGGCAATGACATATAAATGTATAGTCCTGTGTCTGCAGAAGTTGTTTGTCCAATTTTAATTGAAAGCCTTTCCTTTCATTGATAATTTTGATCTTCAGTAAGAATGTTCTTCTGTCTGCAGATTTCATTGATGACAGAACGTCCTTTTCTTTGTGGAGAAATTCCATCAGCTCTTAACCTATATACAAACCAAAACAACATTTTCAATCATATATCAACATTTCTCTGAAGTACATTCCATGTATTTTTTTTTAAAAACCTAACATTAACATAGTTGCAAGTGTCTTGCAAACGGTACAAATAAACACATCATAATCAAGGTTAAAATGTGATGATGTGTTAACACCTCAACTCTTTGCATTACAATCCTACCTAGAACTCATAAAATGGGTCAATTCCAGCCTGCCAGATTTACAGTTCATTTGGTTTTCACAGACTTTCCAAAAATAATCAGTGATGTCTTACCTTTCAGGTTACACATAAAGTTCATATATTTCAATATTGATAACATTATATGATGGTGGAAGGTTCAGTAGTAGCAAATTTAAAAAAAAAAAGTTTGGCGGTGGACTTGGTGTGACAGTACGTTTACACACACACACATGTACAAGAGCATTGTTATTACCAATTTGACTGCATCTAGGCTACTTGTCTGCCTTCGGTAAGTAACCTACAACACAGAAATACTTACCTGTGATTAGGCATGAGATTGCCTTGTCCAGTTTATAGAGCAATATGGGGGAAAATTTGTGTTGGTGGTAGTGGCTAAAATATTGTCATTTTTTACTGCAGAATGCAGCTATGAATGCTAGGATTAGGTGATCTGGCTGAGAGCCAAATCACTGAAATCACCAGACCTTGTACTGATGTGTCACTGGGTACTGTACAACAACTGTTTCATGTATTAAATGAAATTAAGTATAGATTTTAAAAGTATATAGTAATATAAGTTTGTGAGTAGATGAAAGTACTTACCCTGATAATTTGGCCTTCAATAGAAGTTAAGGTTTTTGTTGTTGAAGCTTTGATCTGTTTAATTGATTGCACTTTCTTAGGTTAAGGGTTGATAAGGTCTTTTGCAATGTCTTCGTAGCTTTGTTCAACATCTATCTTTGCACATTTGAAGACTTTGGTTGCAGTGGTGAATGTTATTGATTTATCTGTCTTCATTATATAGTTTGTTATCATCACAGTTGGGTGAGGATCTTCAGTTTTGAACCATCGTAGAGGGTAGCCTTAATAACCCCTGTGTTGTCTGAAAAGGCTAGGTGATAAAGTTCCTTCTGTTGTCCATTTGTGTTGAAAGGGCGTGGTTTGCTTACTTGCAGAACTTTAGCTTTGAAAAGTTTACTGTACGGAGCTGGCTTCAGTTCAGCTAGTTCTTTGATGGTTAACATTCTGTGATGATAAGATAATAAAAAGGGTAAAAATGTTACTTGATATCATTATGTACATGTAATATGAAGTATTCGGCTTGTTACTGACAATAATAGACACGAGAGGAATTCGGTAATTAGTAAATATTCTCTCTGGTGTACAGAGGTTCAGGCCATGGCATGTTTGGTATGATGCCTAACTCAAAAGTATATAGATATGATGGATGTGAATGCTGTCAAATAACATGTAGTAGAGAAGATATGTTGACCACATGTATAATATTTACTGCAGATGTAGGCACTGTACTGTACAGTAATATATAATGAAGGTGAGATTTTTAGAATCGTACAAAGATAGGGTTGTGGTAACTATAGTAAGTTATGAATGTGCCTGATTTGCGTTGCTTTGGTTTAGGCTTGATGTAGATATGATCAATGAGTGTTTGCTACAATGTTGTTGATTCTTGGATCAATTGGTAGAATATATTTAAAGATAATAATAAATTCTGCTTGGTTAAATCATGATTGAAGTATCCGGTGATGATTGTATACTTGGGGTTGTATGATAGCAACTGTTGTTGCAAACTGTTGAGGTCAGTTTCTAAGTCTATTCGATTGACTGTGGGAGAGCGATATATGGTAATGATTATCATTTGCTCATATGGAGTCATAATGACTAATCCTAGGGCATCACAGTGAGTTATTTGTAAAGGGATTTGATGGAATTCTATGTTGTTTTTAACATAAAGAGCTACACCACCTGCTCTTCTATGTGAGGGGTTTGATATGAATTGGTATCCATGTAGTGCACAATTTGAATTTGTTGATATTTGCCATGTTTCTGTTAAACATATGATATCTGCATGAAGGAACTCCGGGTCTGCTTTAAGGTCATTGTAATGCTTGGGCAATGATTGAATGTTGTGGTGTATAATTGTAATGGTTCTTTGGTGATTATCATATGTCAAATCTGACCTAAGATTTGTCATTTTCATTTCAACAGCTTTCATCTGACTGCTTGCAGCTCTAATTTTTGGATTACAGTAAACAGCTTTGACATTGTAATTCAACAAGTACAAGTCACTGATAGAATTAACTCTGCTCAGGGCAACATATGCCATACCTGCTTGAAAGATATGATGTAATGAAACTACTGCTGCAGATGTGGTTTTTCCTTGCACTTTATGAATAGTGAGTGCCCATGCTAAGTTAAGTGGGAAGTGATACCTGGTAATAGAAGTGGATTGATGAAGAAATGTTTCTTCATCAATAACTGTTGCAAGAGCTGTTGCTCCAATAGCTATTTCTATTTTTAGTTGCAAGCTGCAAGATTTATTTGAGTGAATGGGTGTTTTCCTCCTTGTTTGTCAAATTGAATGTCAAGAGCATGGACTGTGTGTATGTTGGAACAACATTTGTTTAGCATGTAGGTGTTATGTGCATCAACATCAACATTCTTGAAAATATGTGTAAAGAATATTCAGGATAGTTTGGTGTTGACGCTGCTAATCTATCTTGCAGTAGCTTTGTATGAATTGTGTCTAAAGCTGTATCCTATTGTGCAACTCGTATACTGTTCAAGAGTTGTGCAAACTGCATATCTCCCTTCCGTCTCTTGATTTCATCAAGTTCCCACTTGTGGAAGAGAGACCATAAATTGACCAATGACCCTGGACCAACATCAAAAAGTGGTCTGCCATGTATTGGAGGCAACTGATAAAAATCACCTACAGCTAGTATACTGACATTACCGAATGGTTGATTTGAAACTCCTTTAATTTGTTGTAGGTGACAACTTATGTAATTCAGCATATCCTGGTTGACCATAGACACCTCGTCAATAATGATGATTTGTAATTGAGCATAAATCAACATATAAGTATTGAGTTTATCTTGACCAAGAGGAATGTAAGGCATTTTAGTATTGCGTATTGATAAAGCAGAATGAATTGTCAGGCCGTGAATGTTGAATGCAGCAGTGACTGTCAATGCATATAGAAGAACAGTGACACTGGCTGCCGAATGCAAATTAGTTCTAAATATCTTCTCCGCCTGATGGTTTATGCATTATATGAGTAGAGATTTACCTGTGCCTGCACCACCAGTCAACAATATATGGAATGGTGTTGTGTTGCGATCGTTGATTTTTTGGTAACACCAGCTAGTGATGTATCGGAATAGTTTTCTTTGGTTGGTATTCAGAGATTGGTATCGTGTGTCGACATTCTGTTCAAAATTTTGTTCAATAGAGTGGGTGAAGTTTATATCATGTGTTGTCAAAGAAGTGTCAACCTGAGTTGAAATACTTAATAATTCCGGTATTACATCACCTATGTCATGTGGTTCGTAGAGATTTTCTTCATTGACTGTGTCATGATCAGCATAAACATGTGTACCCAGTACCTCGGAATCACACCATGCATCATTACCTTGTGGTGTTGTTTCAGAAGCAATTCCCATGCCTCATCTAAGTCTTCACCATGTTTTTCAAAGTTTTTCATATTGGATCCGACTATGTCTTTGACTGGATTGATTCCATGCTTACAGTTCCCATCTGAAAATATTCTTCGTAGGTTAGAGATGCATCATTTCGCAACAATTTTTTTGGTATGAGGTAGATATAACCTTAATAATCCCTGGTAATACTTTTCTGGATTATTTTCCATTCTAGCTCTGTTGTAACGTACAACTGCACACTTTTTTGTTCGTTCAAGAACGAAACCTAAATCATTGTCTAGGGCACTGCATGCTTTTTTCTTTCTGGAACTGCTGAAAATGCATTCGGAAGCAAATGTGGCTAGACACATGTTCTGAAAGTGGAGCGACTTTGGTCTGATTAGGTATTTTTCCATTATATTTGTTACCCATATATCCTCACTTTCATTTGGTTTTGTTTGCAATACTGACAAAGCGAAGGTAATCCGATGTGAATCTGCATCTATTGGTACATAAACTACTATACGTGAGTAAACTTTCAGTCTCATACCTGTTACTCTGTACACAGCTTCCATAATAGAAATCTCCCTATGGTTCAAATAAACTGTTCCCAAGTGACGTAGTTCTGTCATAGCATCTATGTTACCATTACGTGCATCTTCTTGAGCCATCTTTAGCAATGTCCCCATCTCTCTTTCAGCTTTACTACTGTAGGATACAATGTACATAATACAGCTGTATGGATTTAATACAAACTGTATATCCATATTTGCATTCCAACACCTCAGCAGATCTGGGTTGTAATTATTAACCCAACATTCATTTGGCTGTCTTCGCAAGAATATTGTTTCCTTTTCAGTCAACAGAGAGAGGGCTTGCTGTAAATCTGCCTGTGAAATGTCGGAAAGATGGATAAAGTCTTTCATGGTTGAAATATTAGTATCTTGTAATACATGCCAACACATTTATATAGGTGCCTTAGCCCATTCTGTTGCCTTTTTCATTGTGTCATCACCCTCTGTCAAAGGCTTGTACTATGAGGAACTGGATTGCAGCTGTTATTGGTTTGTGTGTTTTGTTTAGTAATAAATGTTTTCTGAGAAGGTGGTCGTGGACTTTTTACATGACTTGCTATGATTTTTGGTATGTGTTTGAACACTTTTGACAATTTCATGTAGTTCTGCATCTGTTTCCGCAGAAGGTATTGAACATGTTACATATTTGTTGATGAAATTTATTACAAGCAAGTTCTCTGTATGTTGTTGGTATTTAGGTGCGTCTTTTATCCAAAATAAACAATGGAGATGAGGCCAGCCGCGCTGCTGAAATTTTGCACGATAGAAATAATCAATTACTTCACCAATAGGATGTTCATCACGCAAAATGACATTTTGGATGAAGCTCTGTACCCTATGTTCGAACATTTAACCTGCTGTAACAGTATTGCTTCAATTATATTATGTCACAGTGTTCTCTCCAAGTTATGCCATCTGGTACAGATTCCCCTCTACGCTCTCAGCTATAATCTCTTTCCATCTTTTATCTGCAGCGGAAAAGCTACAAAACCATGTGGGGATGCCTAATTGTCTTATCATGGCAAATAGATCTTTCAGAGTACTCTCCCAATAAGCAGGGGTACCACGAATGTTTTTGATAAAGTGATATCCATCATCCTTTTCAATGAGATTTTTCATATTCGAAGCGGTCTTCAACATGCCTGAAGTTATAGCATCTCCACTAGAAGTTGTTGTTTTGCCTTTCCTCATTGCAATTGAGATGAATGATTGAATCTGATGTAATTCTGTTGTGTTTTGCGCAAAGAAAAGGTATTCAGCACTTTTAGCAAATCGAGTGTCAGCTGAGAACAATCTGGCATTGAAATATCTGCTAGATGAAATATGTTTAGGTCTTGGTGAGCTAAATGTATTGTTCATATATGGAAATAGTGTTGGAAAAGCTTTGCCTTCATGGATTAAAGCTGGAACAGGCATTTTACCTTCCGCTGGTGCTACAGAGTATATTCTATCTGCACTTAAAGTGCCTTGAGCTATATCTGTCGGCTGTAGACAGGTTATTTTGGGCAAAGAATGATCTGTCTCATCATCCTGTACGTTATTATTAGCATTCTCAGATTCGACTTCTGTATGTTTTCATTGATTGTGTCTGTTCCTTTTGCATTGGGATATCATCACCAGGAATATTACTCTGAACAGTGACGTTGTGAAAGAAAGTGTTGTGTTGCTTTAGGTACTGTAAGGCATTAAGAACTTTAAGAGGATCAACAACTTGATGTAATTGATGTCCACTATAGTTCAGTTTACGTTTCAATTTGACTTGTATAAGCGTGGAATCAGTTAATGGTTTTGGAAGAGTATTAACAGTTTTACTTATATCAGATGGGACACAACTAACTGGTCCATGAATACTTTTCTGAAATCCTCTTGGAAGATAAAATAATTTCATGAATAGTATTGTTGGTGTAATCAAATGTCTTTCCAAGAGATTTAAGTGGTCTAGTACTTGAGGGATTGGCAAGACATGCAGGTTGTTGTCTTGAGATTGGAATGGCATATTGCCAGTTTTGAAGTTCACATCACAACACTTACAAACCCACTGGTCCAAATTATGGTTGCTTTGTAATTGCTGGTATAAAACCATATGTTTACATGCATTAATCGCGTACTTGTACGTGTCAAATTTCAGCACCTGTTGTCGGAAGAGTAACCGATAACAGTTTATACATGTATATGAAGGAACATTTGTAGAGATTTGTAGAATTTCTGGTATTTTCTATTTGCTCTGTCAGGACAGTTTGGGATGGCATTGTGAGTTGACGTATGTGGATCGACAAATGTCGACTCACGTGGCATATCTGCAGTTGAAGAATGATAAATTTTCTTTACAGAAAAAGCTTTTGCGCCATTACCAAAGACAAAGGTTGTCCCATCTGTGATTTCCAAACTTATACAGAGATTATGTGATTGAGCTAAAGCTAAAAGAAATATTGCTTCACTGCTGACATTAGAACCAATCAAGTTATATTTTTCAAACCGAAAATGTCGGTACAAGTTTTTCTCCACACAAGTACAATACTCTATTACATCACAAGCAAACCAATTGTCATTGATGTGGTTTATCACTCTAGAAAAGACATCAGTTATTCTATTGTTTACTTTGTACAATGCCTAACTTGTGACTGTTAATATATCTCGTAAATTGGAGCACATGTGGGGTTGAACTATTGGGATGGTGAAAAATAGAGATGGATAACTAGTTACATTGAATGACAAAGCATCTGTTTTTATGAAATCATAATGACCATTATCTATCTCCCCACTGTACAATAGGTTGATACGATTCAGTCCGCTGCCAACAACAACAACCGCACTTGAAGGACGATATATAAAGAATCGTAGATTGTATAACTGTGCAAGAATGGTTATTTCTACTTCTTCAGGCAAGGAGGGCACTTCGTTACCACTACTTATGAAGCCAATATACTGATTTTTGTCCAATATTTGATGGATATAATATACACGATCATGATACTCTTCCCATTGTCTCCCAATGAACTCAACAGTAGCATTTCTGATTCACCGTGTCTATTTTCTGTGTCATTGAGAACAAAACTGACAGCTCGAAAAAAAAAGCAATTACCATCCCCTAAAATTTTAAACACTTCACCTACTAATGCAGCTGTTGGTCTGGGACTCTTGTTGACAGGTTCAATATTATATCTTCTCCTTCTCCTTTTGTTCCTATGTTCAATAGAACTTTTTCTTTTCCCCATTTTATCATTTTCTGGTAAGACTGTTTCATAAAACTACAGTATTGGTTAGATTTATGATCACTGAGACCAAGGTGATAACAATATTTCATAAGCATGCGGATGTCACGGTTTGCTAATTTCTTACAGACAAATCCCTTGAATGAGAACTGTCAGCCTCTCTCCAATATATTTGAAGAGGATCACAACTTTTCTGAATCAAAGAAATGAGCAATGTTTCTCAAACATAGAAGTGAACAAAATTTCTGGAATTCAATAAAAAGATCCAAAAGTCCTGCTCAAAGCAAATGACAAAAATCTCTTGATTAAAACATTACTGTAAGTACAAATCTTCTGAATCAAAGCAATGACAAATCTCTTGAATCCAACAATGTCTAAAATAAAAGAAATGACAACAATCTCTTGAATTCAAGAAATGACAAAAATCTCTTGAATCCAACAATCTCTTAAATCCAAGATATGACAAAAATCTCTTGAATCCAACAATCTCTTGAATCAAAGATATGACAAAACTCTCTTGATTCAAACCATACTGTAAGGAAAAATCTTCTGAATCTAACAATGTCTAAAATCAAAGAAATAACAAAAATCTCTTGAATTCAAGAAATGACAAAAATCTCTTGAATCCAACAATCTCTTGAATCAAAGAAATGACAAAAATCTCTTGAATCAAACAAATCCCAAAATATGTTGAATTCAAGAACTGACAAAAATCTCTTGAATCCAACAATCTTTTGAATCAAAGAAATGACAACAATCTCTTGAATGCAACAATCTTTGGAATCCAAAAAATGACAAAAATCTCTTGAATCCAACAATCTCTTGAATCAAAGAAATGACAAAAATCTCTTGAATCCAACAATCTCTTGAATCAAAGAAATGACGAAAATCTCTTAAATCCAACAATCTCTTGAATCAAAGAAATGACGAAAATCTCTTGAATCCAACAATCTCTTTAATCAAAGAGATGATAAAAATCTCTTGAATCCAACAATCTCTTGAATCCAAGAAATGACGAAAATCTCTTGAATCCAAGAAATGACAAAAATCTCTTGAATCCAACAATTTCTTGAATCCAAGAAATGATAAAAATCTCTTGAATCCAAAAATCTCTTGAATCTAAGAAATGACAAAAATCTCTTGAATCCAACAATCTTTTGAATCAAAGAAATGACAAAATCTCTTGAATCCAATAATCTCTTGAATCCAAGAAATGACAAAATCTCTTGAATCCAATAATCTCTTGAATCCAAGAAATGACAAAAATCTCTTGAATCCAACAATTTCTTTAATCAAATAAATGACAAAAATCTCTTGAATCCAACAATCTCTTGAATCAAAGAAGATACGACAAATACGGGGAAAAAACTCTCGTTTAAAAATGTACAATATCCAAATAATTACACAAGTTTCTTGAAAATAATGTAAAATATGTTGGGTTCACGGGAGTGGCAGAATATCTTATATCAACTTACAGAAATAACACTAGCAACAGTCATCAATAAACTTTCTATATCCCCCAAATTAAATTTAATGTTTAAGCAATGATGAGGTCACTAGCACTGTGTGTGAATTGTTTAGTCAATGTTATTCACCATGGTGTTGCTTTCACTTACATGCCCAGCTTTAAGCGGAAGAAAATACACACTGCATCATCGGACTGTACTATCCGACTGTATTAGCATATAGGACAATTGCCGATGTGGTAGATATGAGACAGAAATGGAAATGAGAAGAAAATCACTACAAAAGCATACGCGCGAAAACAGACTCAAACATTCATAGGAGCCTAAATCAAGACAGACCATTGTTAATCAAACCAATTGGAGGAGTGTAAAGGGGATTAATACAAAGTTCAAATTGGGTTACATATTGGTTATATATAGATTATTGCCCAATCACTGACACCTTTTGTTTAAAAGGTCCTTCACACAAGTATGAGGTTAAATGTGTTCATTATTCTTAGAAAGCAGCTTTCGGGAAGACTGGGAAGTTTGCAACAAGTTAAAACAAATTGGAAGTTGGGATAACGTTTAATAAGTGATTTCCTGTGTCTAAGGGACCATCAGTAACTCAAGATATTAAAGTCGAGGTTTACTCTCCTGCAATTGTTTTGTTAGGTTATCATCCTTACTCACTCCTTCGATTAAATCAGAATGGCATGATAGTGTTACGAAGTGTTTCATATCATCGTGTGTGTGTGTTTCTTCGAACTTATAACTAATTTATTTATCTCCAACGGATTTCATGATATATAATTGCTGAGGAAATACTGTCCGATAAAGAAAGGGGCTTGTGTTATCATTTGTTTTTTTTTTTAACTGGATTACCAAAATTCTGAACGCAGCGCACAATCCAGTCTGGAAGTCATAGGTAAGTTCTACACAAGACTTGGGCTAGAAATTTCCCTCCAAAATTATAAAGAAAAGAGTAGGATTACTGAAATACCACTGCCACAGCACAGCACATAATGTATCAAACAAGGAGTGTGGTAAAATCTTAAGACTGCGGCACGTGATGTTTGGGATTCATGGCGCTTGGACCGTACCCTCACAACATAACAACAAAACACTCAAAGGCTTTACCGTATCATATAGTGTCAAGAGTGGAGCGGACATGGTATATAAGCTTACTATTATGAAAAAGCGCATTGCAACATCTTTACAAATATGCCATAAAACATATGTTCAGCACTAGCGTGTGTACAAGTTGAAAGTAGTTAATCATACAATATACAATCTTCGTTCCAAAGTTCAAGTTTCAACATATAACAGGAGGTACAGTTTCACATAGACTACAATGTACATGCTATAGTTTCCACGTAAAGCTGCATTCAGGTTCTTGTTACCAAATCACTGCATCAACAAGCGCAACTGTTAGGAAAGGCGTTTTAATCATTCAGAAAATTTAGATACTCCTGTAAATACCACACTTGTGTTTGTATTAATGTAATAAAGTGTAAGTAAACAGTTTGTTATTGTACAACAATACCTAAGTAGTAGATCACTGAAGTGATCTGTATTATTGATGCTGTTGGTTTTACCACTGAGC
>KN885940.1:30447-41488 GCA_000934455.1 Apostichopus parvimensis | reverse complement strand
TGTATTTGGTTTTCCCGAGTTTGTAGGTAGAAAATGTACCTGCCCAACGGAAAAAAAATTCTTTTTAATACTTTAATTGACATCCTTTTTCAGCTCAAGTATTGGAAGGATAATCAGCCTCCACGAATAATCTAATAGTGTTGCGTGATTGTGACGGAGTGATTGAAAGAAAATATAATACACAGAGATTTTGAAATAAACATTTTCCATATTCTTTTTCGATAGGAACGTTGTTGGAAGAAGTAAAACAGAAGACGTTGTTGGAAGAATTGAAAGATATCTCTTTAATATACAGTTATTGCAGTGACTCTCAGTACACGATAACATACACAGACAACGGCATATCACATGTGAATAATGCCGATGAACTGATTGCTGCATTATCCAAGGGCGAGCGGGGTAACCGAGTATTATTTGTTGGCGAACCTGGTATAGGCAAATCACATTTTTTACGGGACATATCAAGAAAGTGGAGGAAAGGAAAAATTCTTAAAGATTTTATTCTGATCTACATTCAACTTGAGAATGTTTCAAAACATGCTTGCATATTGGAGGTACTCATGAAATTGTTGGGACTCGAAATGTCTGCGGCAGAAGCTAACAGAATTATTTTAGATCTTCAAAGCAAAAAAATCATTGTGATGTTAGATTAGCAATTGCAATTAGCAATTGGTCAAGGCTTCATAATAATGCAACAAATGATGACAAGGGGAAGAGATTAACTATAGAGCGGCTTTTAGAGGGTGATGTTACTGACTTTAGCAAGATGAAAATTTGGGTCACCTCCCGCAACCTTGACGATGACGTGAAAGTTATGAACACACCTTACACAAGGGTAGACGTGGTCGGGTTTACTGAATCACAAAAAAATTTGTTCTTTGAAAGATTTAGTCAATTAAAAGAATGTAAAAAGGATGAAAAAGAGAAGGAAATTCATGTTCGTTTAGAAAGAAAAAAACAGGAAGAAAAAGGCAAAGACTTTGACCCCGAGCAAAGACCCTTGAATGTCAAACATTTAGAGGATATATTGAGTGCTTGGCAAACTCATATGGAAGATATAATTACTGATGGATGTAAAGATTACCTTGCTAGATCTCCATTAATTGCAAGGTTGTTTGCCTCTATGTACTTAAATAACTACAATGAAGAAAACACAACACTGGAGAATCACTTGTTCAAGTTTATCACAGAGAAGAAGCAAACCACGGAGACTCTTATAGCATCTGATAACTGCGACCTATTAGCATGTTTGCTGGAAGTAGGAACACATGGTAAAGAGGAATACAAGAAATACGCTGATTTGCTACACTTGAAGAAGTTACTGTTCAGGCGCATGACAGATGAGTACTACCAGGAGGCAATTCTTCACTTGTTGAAGATTTGTAAAGAGAGAGAGGCAAGGATTATTCTATTTATAAAAAGAGACAATGCAAGTATTGCTCTATTTATATATGTTACTTTAGCAATATTGTCCTTTTGAAGGATTTTTAAGATATAAATCCTGAATTATGCATTGTATTATAAAGTAATCCCTACAAACCTAAAATCATTGTTGTTCTATATTTTTAAACGAAAGCATAACTATTCCAATCTTTTGAATTATTCGTTTAGGGCTGTTGCCCCATATGAGAATATGTTGTTTTCTAAAATTTACACTCTTACTTTCATTTGCAGATTGTGTGCATTATCATCTTAGTAAATTCATGCCTAGTGGTTATCAACTTAGAAGATTCAAAACATATGTAATTCCGTTTCTTGCACGTCTTATAAATACATTTATTTATATATAGTGTAGCCACATAATACACGTTGAAACAGATGAAACTACTATCATGCTAATATTTGATACTGAGTGGTACATTTTCAAGGGCTCCATTTGTATGCTAGGACGGCCCTTTGATAGCAAAAATGTGAATACTTCAGATTTTATGTAACCAAATCCCTTATTCATAAATTATGTTACAGAAGGATCGTTAGCGTTCAAATTCGTTCAGGCATTGTCTGTTGGGAGGGGGGTAGAGGGGCTGGTGTTGGTGATGATGATGGTTCAATTTAAAGTCTCGGACTGCCGGTATGGGTAAGATTGTATGTTAAATGGGGTTTCCCTCCCCTTCTAGATATATTTGAACATCAACACGCCATCACCAGAAGTTTGGCACGTGGTAGATTAAAGCATATGATGCGTTGAACTTACATTTCCAAAACAGGTAGGCGGATTTTCGTGAATTGTGCCGCTATTTCTAAAACCGCTGAAGTATTCAAAATTTCATTAGTTTCATTTTGCTACACTCGGTAACTAAGTTTGGTTTTGCAGATTGAAATTTCAAAATTTCGAACTACACTATTCCAGATAAGAAATGTATTACTTGTTACACTGTGACACGGTATTAATTCTGCCAAAAAAAAGATCTTTGAAATAAAATAAAACGCCATAAATGGATTGATAGTTATAAAACGAAAATGAGCTACGCCGAATTTTTCGAATTTGTGATTTAAGAAACGTTTCAAGAGTCGTCTTTGTATTAAAAAGATATCATAGTACACTGTTGCGTGTGCTATACAAGTGAACAGCTGTTTTCCCTTGCTTGTGAGATAAATCTGTTACAACTTTATTTTCACCAACTCTTGTGCATAGTTCGAATAAAAAATCATGCTGGAGAAGAAAAGAAACAAAATTAACTAGTGAAATTCACAACTTGTCACTGAGAAGAGTAAAATGAAATAGAATTATCCAGTTCTTAAATTGTGTGATCGATATGCTTAAGCCCTCGGTCATATCTTTGCATATCCATCTAAGAAACACATCCCTGTGCTTATAAATGGCATTAACTTGGCCGTATCAGCCTCGTTATGTTCCCATCGTTTTGTTCCCAGCAGGGAAAGATTTTGGGATGCCCTGAAAATCCAAAACTATCTATCTATAGTTTGTATATTCACTTGTACAGGCTTTACGCGTTAAAGATAATCAGTTTCATAACATTTTACCTCTCAGATTGAAGGATGTACGTAGGTCGGCTCCAAATACAGACATAGTTATCACATATCGTTCAGTTTTATTCGAAGTTTTTCCGAACCCATCACACGCCGAGTAAACCTGTTTTGTCAGATCTGCTGCATCGGAATTTGATTTGAGCTCCACAAACATTTTTTGTGTGCCTCAAAATACATCACAATCAACTCAAACGGCGTAAATACTGTTTTTTTAATATAATAACATAATGCCAAAACAAAACACGCTGTTTATTTTTATTTTATGCCAACAGATCACGATTGATTCTTTGGAGATACATGGAGACTTCCCAATTGTGCAATTGAGCAACATGCCAGCCATCTACAAACGGCTTGTCTTTCACGGGGTCAATTTAACAGAAAAAGATCAATTCAAAGCTGTCATGAGAACTTTTCAACAGATGAAGATAACAATAGAGTAAGTAGTTTTTAATCCTATTTGCTCTCTCCACATGTGTTTCGGACACTTGGCTTTTCTCTACAGTGTTGTGTAGCGTTAGTACCCATGAGACATTTCTAGAAGGTGTTAATTGTTTTTCACTCATAAAACAATCATAAACAACTCTATTGATATATGCTGATGCCCTTTATTGTTTTACTCGTTAATAATGTAACTCATCAATGTTTGTTCATTATTTTACAGCTGTCTGCTGTTATTGAAATTAACAATTTAACATTTGGTAGTACACAATTTAACAATATGAAGGAGAATCAAGCCCTCAGTAATGTCATCTGTCTAGATTATAGTTATAGTTATCATTAAAATAAATATCTTTCCAAAGTGATTCATCCAATAATTCTTATTTCATGTTCCATCACTGCCAAGGGCAAGAATTAATCAAATTAAACATGACGTCATCGAAACTACATTTTTCTGTAGTAAAAAGAGTACCAAATGCGAAAGTTAGAAAGTCGGCCTGTACAAATTCATAAAACGGTTTACCTTTTATTTCTAAAAGGTTTCATAACAGCAAAGTTGCAGAAAAACTCTCTGAAGACGAACTACAGGATATTGGTAATTTAGAAGGTACTATTGAGTGTATACATTTTAAGCACCTTAAGAAATCAGTTAAACGATGTGGAGGAATCTAATTAACATGTTATCCTCCGTTATTAAAATATAAAAATAATTTCATAATGCACCGTGTCAATTGTAAGCTACACCAATAAAATGTTTTTGCTTTCGTTAACAATTAAGTCTCTATATAATCTTTGGAAAACAAAGTAATTATTGATGACACTGCATGATTATAATGAAATAATATAAACAGTACAAAATAGGTATTATAATTTAAAATCTTCAGTTGTATTTTAATAATAATAATAATAATAACTAAGATTTATAATGCGCTAATTATAAACAAAATAGTTGTCAAAAGCGCCATACATTTTAAAAGATCGAATACAGTTTTATGCATGAAATCATGTGTTTTATCATATGTAAAATCAGATATTCTAATTACGAATGTTTATTTTACCTGGCAGTGTTACGCAAAAATGAAAGTAATACTTTCGAACAATTATCCGAAGATGGAGAGTGGAATGAAATGACAACAGCAACAAGTGAAGTATAGAACTTACAAGAGAAACACCGTACGAAAACATGAGGAAGAGCGGCAAGCAGTCTATTTGTTTTGTAAAGGTCACGAGACCAAAACAAAAGCAACAAATCATATAAATCACATTTAAGATGCAGTGTCAAACAGTGACAAATGTGTTAAGCAAATAGCCTCTTGTTTCACTGAAGTTTTGCTAACCAAACCTGTTGCATACACATCTGTTTGATGAATCCTTCACCAATTACATATTAATACAATTAGACACAACGTTCGACTATGTAGGAAAAGCACTTCATATAAAATAATTGAGTTACATCTTTCAATGCATCCGAAATGTACTTCGGATGATTGAACCCAAGGAATGATTATTTAAGTGTAAAATTATACCATACAATATGTTCAATGCTAGTGGTTATGAACTGTAGATGATTAATCCATTTATCAATTGTAAGACTGAGCCAAATCCTAGCTGACATATCTTCATTAACTGGCATCTTGACAGTATACATTAAGATGGTGCAGTTAGTACTATATCATTCTGATGAACATATAATTAAATTCTTTAGTATAGGTTAGAATTTGACAAATCTTACCTCATACATTAGATGGGTTAATTTGGTGGAGAATTGTGTTACCATAATCACGTATAATCTACCAAGTTGTATGAGCAGTATAAATAGACAGCTATGATTACAGAAAGTGTAGTGACCATTGATGATGATTAAATGGTTAGTCATTATACATCATATGTATGCGATAGTACTGGATGTAAAAAGATGCTATTTATATTGGCGTATTACATATGTTGAGGAAAATAAAATATCAATATGAGGAATTCCCCTTTTTTTCATTTCTAAATATATATATGATTTATTGAAAGGATCGCCGTAGTGATAGATGTAACTTTCCTGTCGTGATGTGCTGTGAATAACTTAGTGTGTGTCAAGTGTATTAGATCATAGAGAATATGAAAATAGGTTTACGTTTGACATGTTTCTTATTTTAGTGCACGTTTTTTTTTTTAATATTTTGTTTATAGTTACAACCTTTGTGAGTCTAATTTTGGGCGTTCTATGCAAATTCAATTATCTGCATTCTTACCCTATCCTGCTATGACGACTTTCGTTTTCTGTTATCGACACGTTCTTTTTATCTTTTACAGATTCCCGTGAAACTTTATCTCTGTGTATTTGATAAGCGGCCATTGCGGCCAAGGAATACCTTCGCCTAACAAGTCTCTCACACTCCTCCCCTATGCATATACAACTTAATGCTACTTAGGTTTCGTTTTGTTCTCATGACAAAAAATAAATGGTTAAGGTTCTGCAACCAGCATGCCACTAAAGCATGTCATTCTTTTTTCATGCCCGGTATTGTCTGAAGATCACGGCTAAAATATCTTGTCGATATTGTACTTACATGTTATCTTTAGTGCATATTGTGTATGAAGAATATTCTCACCGTGATTGATTGCCTGAGTCACATCAGTCTTGACGTTGAAGTTCCACCCAACTGTTTTATGATTGCTGCTAAATTAGAATATACTTTTTACTTCACACTCACTTCACTTTCACTTCAAAATAGGTTCATTTTCTTTTAATTATTAGTGTAAGAGAGAAATGTTACATACATTGGGATGTCTCGAAGATCTTTCGATAAGCCCCCCCCCCAAAAAAAAAAAAAAGTCGCATCGTCAGGAAAATGTTTGTATTGACATTGCTTCCGTTGCGGTTAATTATCGCAATGGCGCTTTCAAAATATTTCCGTTGTGGCTTTGAGGATTTAAAGTTAGCATATTTAAGTGAACTAACGTCAACGACATATCACTCCACAATTCAGCTGACAGTGTCGTTATTTAATTTCGAATGTTAACAAGCTTTTCCTATGCTTTCCATTTCCTATCTGAGAGAGAAATAAATGTAAACAAAGGATATCTTTTCAGAAAATGGACATATATTTACAAGAAGTATCCTCGCCTTCAGTTAAATAACTTTTTCGGTAGCTTGGTAGTCGACTGTCGGACAATGTTACATTTATAGATGAAGGTCAACCATGTTTGCAAGATCTTAATTTTGGATGATTCGTTGCTTCAGTCTAATGGGTTGGCATTTACTGACAATAAATCAGAACATTATAAGGGATACAATAAACGTATAGTAGTTTTCTGACGTTGCATATTTTAATCGGGTATGATACAACTATACCTGAGATCAGACGTAAATTAGTTCGCATTGTTTCTGTGTGTTTAATGTGTGGTTATTGCGTGTATCCATAGTATTAAATATTGCACCATATCGGCTAAGTCCAAAGTCCAAAAGTCTAATTTATTATTTCAACAATATTGAAGTATATCTCCAACGTAGCAGATATAACAAAGACACTCTTGGTAAGCTATACCAGGTAATTATTAAATCTGATTAGTTTATTTGAAATAGAAGGCTCACAGGATGGTTACCAAAATATAATTTACGGATATTTAAGCACAAGAAACCTAAGAGATAAAGTAGCTATGTACAAGAACCAGTAATAATTATTGTGATCAGAGGCTTAGAGGCTTTTGCATTTTGGGCTTTATAAATTCCTATTATTATTTGTATTATTCAAAGAAGCAGAGAGTGATTATAGTCCATTACTACATAGAAGTATGTGGTTACCATGAAAAAACGGAGATTGTAGGTCAAATGTATAATTGTTAAGATTTATATATGTAAAATCAACTCCCACCGCTCGACCAATTTTTTTCCAAACATGCCCTTGGATGAAATCTTGAAGACCTTCAAAATGAAGGGTCAGAGGTGAAATGTGAATTGTCTAATGAAAGGAAAGGACAAACGTTGAATATACATGCATCATTAACGGCGACTGAAGTGTTTCGTTCAGTGTAGAGTTCTTGAATGATAGGTGTGCACTTTAAAAGTAATGTTATGTAGCAAACGAGCTCTGGCCATTAGCATCAAACATTATTTATGTGCGCTGATCAGCCGGTCAGGGCGTGTAGTCAGTTGCATCGGTCTTCGATGCAGTCAAAATCTAGATAATGCTGATCGAGCTGAGCGGTTCGTGATCGGTTTTGTCTTGTTAAATCTGCAGTTACGTCGACAAAGACAAATTATATTTTTGTTACCGAACATGTTACCATGGCTCAGAAATAATGGCAAAATTAATATGAGAGCACTTAGTTTATGTACTTTACTTTTTATGTTGTAAGTTACATTAGCAGTTTTCATATGACGCCACAAAATTATTCGTTAACATTATTTCAGATTTTACTTAATTTCATATTTGAGGACAACAGCAAACGGAATGAATACAATTGATACTGATTGGTGTGTTGTCATTTCGATGTTAGGATGCGGTAGTCTCTGAACAGGTAACTTCTTCAGTGTCATAAATCAATATCATTGGTTGACAGAAGCAAACAACACATTACTATTTGGAATAATCAGATAACGTTCATTTCGTATGAAAATAGAAAAACGCAAACAAACATAGACTACACCTTTTGATAAGTTCATTGTTATTGTGGCAGGTTTTTTTCATGATGAAGTCTTGAAAGGTCGCTTTTGATCACGATGTTTTTTGAGAATGACAGATTGTCCTGTAATAACATATGTGTATGAACGCTTTGCATGTGTGTTAAATCAAATTCGGAATCCTATAAAGGTCGTTTACATATTTCACGTGTCATATTATGTTGCTCGTGCTGTTTATTTCAGGCAGCTTCATACACCGGTATATTATGTACCACAATGTTATACGTGTTTTTTCGTTCAAAAACCGATTACAGTATCGTCAAATAGCCTACTCTTTTCCAAGTTTCGCTCCAACCGTCGACCCTTCCCTCCCATGAGAAAGATAAAATCCACATATTAACTAACTGACGGCTCTGTCAATCCATTATGATTCAATTGGGGTAGGATAAATTTCGATTTAATACATTTACAGTAAATCACATAATTTTGGTTAGCTATTTTGTTGCAGAGGCTCATCGAACGGTTCCCCATACATCATGCACTGGCAGCTTGGTTCAATTATGTCCCACATGACAAATATAGTATCAAATGCATGATTAATAGTTGTAAATAATAAAATGTCGGCTTTTCAAATTCTTTATCTGGCTCCGATGTGTTTCTTTGTAACTCTATTCTAGGGAAAGAACATCATATTTGCAATGATAAATGTGAAATATGTGATTTCATGTGTATGCAATAGTCGCAAATCCAGTTTTTCATTTAATGTTTGTCTCCGATAAGGTTATAGAGAAGCACTGTGCTAGTACCTATCTGAAGCTAAAGGTAATGTGTAACAGAATATAACATTCATTTTCTAAAAGCTGACTTTTCATCTCCGACCACACTTTTTTGAAAAGATGCAACATTCTCTTGATTAAGTTCATAGGAAGTCATAGATTGTAAAATAAACGCAACACATTTTGGAAATGACATTCGGTGAGTCACCTCGTATCTTTATAACCTCATCAGCTTCTGTACGGGTCACATCTGCATATGGGAGGAAGTTACGTACGGTGCAACAGTTTACACCTCCCCACCCCACCCCCTCCCCCTTTTCGACAGTATTAAACAGAAAATGTGTCCGCCCCGTCAAATTTACACCGACTATTTTTAATTGAAACTAAAAAATCACTAACTCGGCTGTTTAAAAAAATATATAAATTCATACATGGTTTACTATACATTCGTAATGTGTATCTGTACGATAGAAAATCTATCGAAATTCAAAACAATTTGATAAATAGTGAACTCAGCCAGCTGGATCTCACTTTAAGGGTTAACAACGGTGTTCATATAGGATAGCATGGAGTAATTAATATTCTGGGATGGAAGCGAGCTAAATGAGTACGGAAGAAAAAGGCAAGGTCAATTAATTGACGGCTATTAGTTATTCGGCTATTCTGGGAAAGTCGAATAACCTTACTTTGAAAAAATTCTAGCATTTCCCAAACAGCCCATTATTTAAGCTGTTAATATTCTATAATGTGTGGCTCGTATCATACAACATTGCTGATTGGCTACCAGATTGTACTCCTGTCTGCGGTGTAAATTATATTTCAATGTCATACTGAAATATGCCAAAGACCATTGAATATTCCATATCTGATTAACATAAAGCTTTGACATGAAAAACGTGTATATCCAAAATACATCATCATATAAAAAGCTGTCAAAATAAAAGTGAACGAAACGTTTTTATTTCCATTATTTGATCATCATTGTATATTTTTAAATCATCGTCTTAAGTTCATATCTCATAAACGTATATTTAACATCATCTTTGTTAGGTCTTACGTCATCATCGTTATTTTTACATCATGTTAGGTTTTACATCATCGTATTATATTGTTGACCATTTTATCGTACCATATAAATTCCAGCATGTTAGAACTTCCGTGGTAGGTAACTCCCGTAGCATCCGGGGATCTCCAGATACCGTACCATCCAGCAATGGCATCCAATATCAGAGTCCTGCTACAGTCAGTTCACACTCCAGCATGGTAGATTTTCTCTGCATAGGTAGGTTGAGCGGTATCAGGGGCCCTCATAGGTAAATACGTCGTATGTATCGGTATCTCGTAAGAACTGTCCGTGATTAATTTCTCAAATATCTGTTGAGGGATAATTGGAGTACTTAATGTTGGATATATATATATATTTTTTGTTCGTGTCAATTACGGAACTTTGTATCATAACCTTGACTACATAACATCAGGATAAGCAAAGTAGAATCAAAATTAATGTTTAAGTAACTATTGGCTAAAGTGCATTCTTTGTCCATTATGCGTTTTGCAAAAAAAGAAAAACCTTAGTTGAAAGCGTCAGAGCAAAGTAAACTATTTAGCAAAGTTTGGCGGTACCGCCTACACTCAAAAAAAGGGAGTGTTAAAATGTAATCGATAAGTGTCAATATCTACACTTCAGCCTAGCTCGTACAGGGACAACACCCGCCTTGCTAATTTTACACTTTACGAGTGTTGAAAATCTAACACCTCGCTGGTGTTGAATTTATCAACACTTGCAGGTGTAATTGTCACACCCAGTCCCCTACATTTAGCACTTCAAAGGTGTTTATTACTCAGTTGATGGGAGCGCTGAAATGGCATCACATGTCTGGCTATTCTTACACTTTGTGCGTGTTGAATATAGCCAACACCTTACTGATGTTCAATTGACACTTGCAGGTGAAATTGCAAACCCCTATCCCCTAAATATAACACTTACACTCAGAAAACGTTTTACACAGGTTAAGTAAAATTTTACTTCATTTTCATGTCAAATAAGAACACTAAAACATTTAATTAAAAATTACTTAACTGCTGGTTTGTAAAGTTTTACATGTTTATTATGTAACGCAATTACAATACTGCTATGTAAAATTTTGCCAGAGAAGTTTACATAGCACCCGTTCAGTAAATATTTTACACACGTTTTAGGTTAATTATTACCTAGTAATTAGGT